>JXCR01130613.1:132414-153618 GCA_002079205.1 Phalaenopsis hybrid cultivar
AATACAAGGATGAGTGAGCCAGATCAACATGGATCTTTCTTTCTGGTGAAAAGCATCATCAATGAAAGAATAGAATACAAAAAAAATAAATAATAATAACCTATATCATGCAGATGAAAGTTGTCTTCACTATATCTTCCTGTTTAACCCTCATCTAGCAATAGCCTGATTTTTTTATCAATTTTTGAAAATACAAAAGTCATTTCAAATAGTTCTTAGCTGGAGCTATATCCAATCCAGGCTTTGCAAAATTTATGTGAGCCATGAATGTTCAAAAATAAGGGTATTATTATTGAAAGTGGTAATGTCAATATCATTAGGTTTTGGAGCTCTACTATGCAAAGGATGTCTTGGCAACACCGACCACAAGACACTCTGAATTTCTCTTTTTTGTTGAACTTTAAACAAATTCTATTTTTTCACTGAATTAGGGCGTCCATTTATGTGCCAAACGCGCCCTTAATGGTTTTTTTGTTTTGATGCATGTAGATAGTGATAGGGAACTCTCCTCTATACTTATAGATGACAAGGCTCAATTTTGCACACCACAGATGCATACATGTATAGTTTTTATAACTTATTGATATTTTAATGCAAAATGCAATATTTCACAAAAAATACAAATGTCATATTCAATTGATCAAACAATTCATCAATCCTTATCAGTGGATATTTGTCTTTACATTGAGCTTATTAAACTCCAATAGTCAATGCACATTCTATTGCTCTCATCCTTCACAAAAATGATTGGAGCTCCCTAAAATGAGGTGAACCCCTTATGTAGTAATTCTTGTAATTGACTTTTCAACTCCTATAGCTCCTTAACTAACAATCCGTTAGGGTGCGTTAGATATTGGCTCAGAACTTGGTAGTATCACAACAGTGAAGTTGATCTCTCTCACAAGACGTCCCTTGTAATTAATCAAAAAAAAATTTCAAGATATTATCTTACCACTGGATTATCACCCAAAAAATTTACCTCTTTAAAGGTATGTCACATAAGCAAGAAAACATTGGTATTCAATATTCAACAATTTGAAAGCTTAAAACAAGAAATTATCATGGATGTCAACCCTTTATCACCAAAAAATATGACTTCCGCCTCCCAGGTACATTTATTTTGACAATATTTTTATTACAAACAATCAATCCATGCTTAAAATTACCTAAAATTCCACCAAAGATAACACATTCAATTATGCATCAAAATTCTTTCCACAAATTATTAGCTTCACCTCATATAAAAGATTAACATTCATAGAAGAATTGCTTAGCTTTCTAACAGATATTACCATAGACATTAAGGAGATATTGAATTGCATCATTTTAACCAATTCCTTAGTTATAAAAGAATGTGATGCTCCTGAATCAAATAATACTCTTATTAGCCTATTTTATAAATATATGGTACCTATCATTAAAACCATTACAGTAAATAATTAGAATTGACTTATTAATATATTTCAATTCTTACAAGATACTATGAATGACATTACATGATGTCTGTTATAATTTAAAGTGCACTTGGTTAAAAATTTCTTAAATGTAAAACATACATGTGATAATCTCGGGAAAGTCTTTATCTTCCTACTATGAAAGTGAATAATCTCTGAGCTGGACATTCTACTTGGTCTGACCAGAATTTGGCATTGATTCTGAAGATTCAGCCACCCTCAGCAGCCAAATATTTTATGAGATAGTGCAGCACTGCCCTTATAATTTGTTGAGCACTCTGTACCAATCTAGGGCAATTACACATCCTGTCCTAATTGGTGGCACCATGGTGGCACCAAAAGTAAGTGTTGGATCTATAAAGACAATAATCTTTGTGAGAACGACACTGTTAGATTTGGCCTTCTTAACAATTGTATTTTCATGGCTTGAAGAATTGCCTGCCCTAAGAGTCATGACGAAACCTACCTATCATGAAAGCCTCTCCTCTGGAAAGCCTATAAATCCAGCTCAAACCGCCTGGCCCTCTGCACCAAAACAGAGTAATCATCAATCGAATCAATGATTGTTTAATCATACTATAATTGATCTAAGAGTTTTTACTCACGAGTTATTGCAGTCATCATTTCAGCAAAAGTATATGCGTTCACAGTAATCGGTAGAGATCAATTTCTTCCCGCTGATTTTTCATATTTCTAAAATAATTAAAAAATTTTATAATTAAACATTATTTAACTTTTCATTAATATTATTTATTAATTAATGTAAGCAAATTCATGGTTCTTTTTCATCATGATTCCAACATAAATTGCTCTGATATCCTTTTAATCAAGATCCAACCAAATAGCTTAGCATTAATTAAGTTAGAAACTACAGTTGGACATTAAAATTTAATTTACTTTCCAAAAATTTCAGAACTTTAAATTTATATAAGTCACTAAGAAACTACAAAATATATTACATAGAAATCAAATCATCCAAAATTAACATGATAAATTGAAAATAAAAAATTTCAAACCACCACACAATAGTATCAATACTCAGAAGTAAACAGTACAATAACTACAACCACAACACAACATAATATCTATTAGCAAAAATCTNCGATAAATTGAAAATAAAAAATTTCAAACCACCACACAACATTATCAATACTCAGAAGTAAACAGTACAATAACTACAACCACAACACAACATAATATCTATTAGCAAAAATCTTCCTGTAAACTAAATCACTCCTATCACACATCAATTTGCAAATTTTCCTAAAAAAATAATTAAATTCAACGGTTAGTGTTTCACCACTTAGTGAGCAATCACAATCTTATTATGCATTAAATTAATATGTACATGTTGTGTAAAAATGTCCCAAGGATATGCAATTTAATGATAAATCAAATTATAAGCTTTCATTTCTAATTTAACCCTTCTCATTTTAAATCAAGTATTTACCCTTTCTAACCTCTTTAAGAAGGTATATTAAGGTTATCGTCATATCAAAGATATCCACAAAAAGCTATACTCATAGATATCCCAAAAATTTGCACCCGGATGTACATCTTTATACTTTGTATTTTTTTANGCCTGTAAACTAAATCACTCTTATCACACATCAATTTGCAAATATTCCTAAAAAAAATTAAATTCAACAGTTAGTGTTTTACCACTTAGTGAGCAATCACAATCTTATTATGCATTAAATTAATATGTAAATGTTGTGTTAAAATGTCCCAAGGATATGCAATTTAATTATAAATCAAATTATAAGCTTTCATTTCTAATTTAACCCTTCTCATTTTAAATCAAGTATTTACCCTTTCTAACCTCTTTAAGAAGGTATATCAGGGTTATCGTCATATCGAACATATCCTCAAAAAGCTATACTCATAGATATCCCAAAAATTTGCACCCGGATGTACATCTTTATACTTTGTATTTTTTTATCATGCACGAATAAATCTCATCTCGTCAATACCATTTGGGGTAATCCTGATTGACTTAATTATTCACATTTCATTTATTTTAATTATCTCTTTCTAAAGTCATTGAACAACCCATTTCTCTTTTTTCATTTCATTTCATTTATTTCAATNATGCCCTTTCGTTGATTATATTTTAAAATTTTCATGGAAAATTTTATAAGACGGTGGTGAGACCTGCAATGCTCTATGGCGCTGAATGTTGGCCTTTAAAAGAGAAGCATAATAATAAGTTAAGTGTTGCCGAGATGAGAATGATTAGGTGGATGAGTGGCTTTACACTTAGAGACAAAATGCGGAATGAATATATTCGTGATAGGGTTGGTGTAGCTCCTGTGACAGACAAAATTAGAGAAAGTCGTCTTAGATGGTTTGGTCATATTAAACGTCGACCATTAGATGATCCGATTAGGAGAGTAGATGTTTTAGATTCGACTTGTGTTAAGAAAGGCAGAGGTAGACCTAGGAAGACTTGGGCTTATTGTATTAAAAATGATCTTAATTTATTAGAACTAAATGAAAATATGACACTAAATAGGACGCAATGGAGAAAAAGGATTCATGTGGCCGACCCCACGTAGTGGGATTAAGGCTTTGTTGTTGTTGTTGTTGATGTATTTATAACTCACCCAAATTATTGTTCATTGAGATCCTCATGCATCCTTGCTTATGCATCCACATGCAAACTTTGCTCAACTGCGACCTTCTTGTGACCTCGCTCACACAATGCTCGTCGCTTGTTGTGACACCTTTGGTCCTTATTGACCCCCCTGTGACCCTCATGTGCATTTGACTTCTATGATAGTTGATATCGTATCCTAGGTTCATTTTATATTTTATTTTATTTTATTTTAGACTCATTTTACTTTCAAGCATACACAAGAAAGTTATTGCTTAAATCATTTTACGATTAGCTAAAGAACTCTGGATTTTTCAAATATATGTTGTTTACTTTGCATTTTACATACCCCTACCCTTGATTTCGAAATAGCTGCAATCAAACTTCTCCTCGACCATAGACTCCTTGACAAAATAAATAATATATGGAATTTCATGTGATCCTGTGGTAGAGTTATACATAGGCTTTTCTTGACGGCAGTATCATTAGCCTGATCCCAACAATTTAGATTAGGTTTTAAAATCATAATTTTTTTGAATTGATTGAAGCAAAATAAACCTTCCAGCAAACAGTGAAGTTGATTTTAAAATCATTAGCCTGATCAAACTGCTGACTTTGTTCTATATGGGTATAAACCTAACAGCAAACAGTGAGCACAGAAAACTGTACTACACAGCTGCCAATCAATGGTATGGCATCAATATGCAAGGTGATTATACAGAAGCATCCAAAAAAAAAAATACAGTAGAGACAGCAATAAAATGCATGAGAGGCATAATAAAAATCCAATTGCCTGCAAAGCCCCCAGCCTGATCGCCAAATCCAGAGCCGTAAAATGACCACAATAATTTGGTAAGACAAAATAAGCAGGCTAAAAAGTTTCTTCCAGATAATAAAGCCAAAGTATACCTTCCAGGAGAAACAGAGAAGCATATATTCAAAGTGGTCAACCNGAAGAAATTATTTAGTGGTAATAATGAAATAGAAGCGATGGCCAAAATGCAGCGGAACAAACATGATTATGTTGAATATCCCAATAGTCATATGGCTTCCTATCCTATGCAAACAATGGTAAGTAATCTTGTGAGCCTATGAACATTTTAGTACGACTTCTCCTTAACTTTTCTACTGCTTGATTGTATACAAATGACTCTTTTACCTTTAATTGACCCCATTGTAAGAAGGATCTTGAGTTTATGGATTCTTTAATAAAGCATTCTCCTGAATTTGATGCATTTATCACAATAAAATTGAATACAGTAAAAATGTTTTCTTAAATAGTGGTCCTTCATTCTGTTTTCCTTGAATTTCTTGGAAGCCTCCCAGAGGTTCTATTTGGAAAAAAAAAAATCTTTTTCTCTTTATCCCAATTCAATGATATTTTTTTTCCTTAGAAAAAGCTTCGGAAATAATTTATTTATAATATGGAGTGCCTTTCTTTGTCTTTGTTAATTTATAGAAAATGTATTGATCTGTTCTTGACTTTGTTATCTTTGCAGGTTATTTGTAATTTTTTTAATTATTTCTAGCTTTGATAATTTGCAGCAATTATAGAATATTTACTTGCTTTTGCATTTTTCTTTCTATAGAAGTATGTTTATATGCTGGAGATTCAAAGGTTTCAACAATGAAAACGAATGAACCTGAGGCGTTTTTTAGCTCAGTATATTTGGAATGCAACGGAGAGTACATGCCAAGTGCAGCAAATTTGGCTACATTTAATTTAATTGAAGTCTNAAAAAAAAAAATATCTTTTTCTCTTTATCCCAATTCAATGATATTTTTTTTCCTTAGAAAAAGCTTCGGAAATAATTTATTTGTAATATGGAGTGCCTTTCTTAGTCTTTGTTAATTTATAGAAAATGTATTGATCTGTTCTTGACTTTGTTATCTTTGCAGTTTATTTGTAATTTTTTTTATTATTTCTAGCTTTGATAATTTGCAGCAATTATAGAAGCTTTTGCATTTTTCTTCCTATAGAAGTATGTTTATATGCTGGAGATTCAAAGGTTTCAACAATGAAAACGCATGAACCTGAGGCATTTTTTAGCTCAATATATTTGGAATGCAACGGAGAGTACATGCCAAGTGCAGCAAATTTGGCTACATTTAATNCCTATAGAAGTATGTTTATATGCTGGAGATTCGAAGGTTTCAACAATGAAAACGCATGAACCTGAGGCGTTTTTTAGCTCAATATATTTGGAATGCAACGGAGAGTACATGCCAAGTGCAGCAAATTTGGCTACATTTAATTTAATTGAAGTCTGTGATGAAAATGAACCATGAAATAAAACAACATTACTTCACTAACTTTAAACTATATAAAATAAACTATTTTGCAAATATTTTGGTTACATTAACTATTCTTACATGGGCTGTCTGTTTGGATGTAGTAGTATTGTAGTGGTTTTGGATTTTTAGGTCTTTTTGNATGAAAATGAACCATGAAATAAAACAACTTTACTTCACTAACTTTAAAATATATAAAATAAACTATTTTGCAAATATTTTGGTTACATCAACTATTCTTACATGGCCTGTCTGTTTGGATGTAGTTGTATTGTAGTGGTTTTGGATTCTTAGGTCTTTTTGTAAAGAGAAACATATCCAAAGTGATTTGTTTATGGATATGCAATTCTCCTCTTAATTTATTTTTCAATGTATTTAGAATTTACCCAAGCAGGCAATTTTTAAGTATACTTCGCGACACAAATCATTTGCATGATTTGGATGAATTTCAATAACGGCAAGAAGCTTTCACAACCTTCTCCCTTTGTAATGCCCTTTCGTTGATTATATTTTAAAATTTCCATGTATTTATAACTCACCCAAATTATTGTTCATTGAGATCCTCATGCATAATTGCTTATGCATCCACATGCAAACATTGCTCAACTGCGACCTTCTTGTGACCTCGCTCACACAATGCTCGCCGCTTGTTGTGACACCTTTGGTCCTTATTGACCCCCTGTGACCCTCATGTGCATTTGACTTCTATCATAGTTGATATCGTATCCTAGGTTCAATTTATATTTTATTTTATTTTATTTTAGACTCATTTTACTCTCAAGCATACACAAGAAAGTTATTGCTTAAATCCTTTTATGATTAGCTAAAGAACTTTGGATTTTTCAAATATATGTTGTTTACTTTGCATTTTACGTACCCCTACCCTTGATTTCGAAATAGCTGCAATCAAACTTCTCCTCGACCATAGACTCCATGACAAAATAAATAATATATGGAATTTCATGTGATCCTGTGGTAGAGTTATACATAGGCTTTTCTTGACGGCAGTATCATTAGCCTGATCCCAACAATTTAGATTAGGTTTTAAAATCATCATTTTTTAGAATTGATTGAAGCAAAATAATTATGTTACATATATTGATCATTCCTATCTTATAATCTTACTATCTCTCTGTGATTACCAATATCTAATGATCCAAATATGTAAGGTATTTAATGGCCAAAACTACATGGACTAAAACTTGCTGAACACATGGGTGCCAAGCACACATGGGTGGAGACAAATCCTGTCATCTCTACCTAGGTTAGCAGTCCCCTGAAGAGTGAGCGACAGTTTTAGCATGTTTTTTTTCTGATTCTCCATGTAACGGTGATATTGTATCATTTTTTGTTTTATTAGTAGCAGGGATTCTCTATCAACTTCTTGCAATTTGTTTTTTAATTACAATCTTAATGTTGCTGCATCATTATTTGTTGCAAACTAGTAGAACAACAATTGATAGTTGCTTGGAATCATTTTTTCAACTTTATGGAATGTAAAGGCTTCCTGAGTAGACTTTTGAATTGATAAGACGGAAGTTAAGGAATATTTAATCATCTTTATGCAATCCCAACGCTTGATATTTAATTTAAATCTTCATGTCTATTCTAGTTGGAAGCATCACATCAAATGTTAATTTCTGTGCAATTTATATATTTTCCTTTCATTAGCTTATTTGTTTTCTTATATGAGGACATGCCAATGATGATGATCGAGAAAGTTCAATTTTATTTGACTGAGAAAACTTTTTTTTATTTCCGTGCACTACCTTAGTTTGTTCAATTGGCATGATTTCAATCTTGATTCAGGTTAACCCCCCATCCTACAATCTTTGTATCTTCATTTATTTTGTTCTGAGTTATTTTGGGGGAGTAGTTGCTGTTAAATTTCTACTAGATTGGATTAGGGTTCTGATTTCTCTGTTTTGAATTATTTGAGCTATAGTTTCAGCGCCTAAGTAGTGGAGTTCGGAATTATTTAAGAAATATAGGTTTGAATATTATCAATGAATTTGCATAGGTGATGTTGTTTTGTTTTCATTATTCTTTCCTTAATTATGTGGTATTGTAGTTGTGATTTTTGCGAAAATGCGGACACATTGTCACTCTCCAGTCAACCCCCACAAGTCAAATAGTCGTTTAACAGAGGATGACTCAAAGAGACTCAATTTTTATCGACACTTATTCTGGCATGTATTCATAAAGATCAAGTGAGTAGAAAATTAGTCTTATCAAATCATCATAGATAGGCTGTTACATATCATTATGTTAAGTAATTCCTTAATACAACAACAACAAAGCCCTAATCCCACTATGTGGGGTCGGCTACATGAATCCTTTTTCTCCATTGCGTCCTATTTAGTGCCATATTTTCATCTAGTTCTAATAATTTACGATCTTTTTTTATACAATAAGCCCAAGTCTTCCTAGGTCTACCTCTGCCTTTCTTAACATAATTTGAATATAAAACATCTACTCTCCTAATTGGTTCATCAGATGGTCGATGCTTAATATTATATAAGTAATTCCTTAATATTAAATCTAAATCATGAAGCATGCATAAACAATCATCTTAAATTATATACCTTAAAAATAAATAAATATAAATAATATTTATCCCCACAGTCTTTAATAACCAGCCAAATTTGTACATTCAAAATTATACAAATGGGCATGCATTTGGTTAACAATCAACCTCCCATTTACTCATATTTGAAAACAATATTATACTATATGATAAGCGAATATTCAGTGAGGTAAACAATACTAAAATAGATTTAAACTTGCAATGAAGAAAATAATATGCATGTTGGTAAGTGATTAATATGAGTAACAATAGTAATTTATGAACATGCTTTGATACTCAAATAATACAATGATTATGTTTATAATTAGTAGAAATAAAAGTTATTATAAATAAGCAAAATTATTACTTGTAAGTCCTTTATGTCACTATACAATGTAATATCATATGTGCATTTGCGTTATTTCTATTTTTTTTTTTTTTTTTTTTTTATTAACNTTATGCTTATAATTAGTAGAAATAAAAGTTATTATAAATAAGCAGAATTATTACTTGTAAGTCCTTTATGTCACTATACAATGTAATATCATATGTACATTTGCGTTATTTCTATTTTTTTATTTTTGTTCTTAACATTTTTTTTCTCTGAAATTTCATTATATTTATATAAATTTTGACATCTCATTTCATTAGATTGCATTCAACATCAACCATTATAACCATTGATAAAAATTAGGCGTTCCAACATTGCACATCGACCATTATCATTGATCTGCCCCCTTTTAATATTAATAGTTAGAGTTCATTTATTTTCATATCAAGGCTCTTTTCATCATACTATTTTGCATTTTTTTGTCAGGTCATCATTATAGTTTTCTGTCTATCTATCACAATGTGCATAATATTTTTTTGATCGTCATTATCTGTTATAATTAGTTTCATGCATANTTTTAATATTAATAGTTAGAGTTCATTTATTTTCATATCAAGGCTCTTTTCATCATACTATTTCACATTTTTTTGTGAGGTCATCATTATAGTTATCTGTCTATCTATCACAATGTGCATAATATTTTTTTGATCGTCATTATCTGTTATAATTAGTTTCATGTATATTTATTGCTTAACTTGAATGTAGTTGCAAATAATCAATTTATTAATATGTATAAGAAATGCATGTGTACGTAATAATCAATAATTAGTACTTAATATTGCATTTCTATAAAGTAATATGATTTGAAAATACCCATTTGCTAATTAAACCAAGTTGACAGTATTAATTATGCTGAATATAAAAAAAAGAATTAAATGTATGCATAAAAAATAATTTTTTTAGTAATTAGTAGCAAATAATAGTCATATAGAATATTTATTTTCTTAATTTAAGGACTGAGCAAGTCATCCTAATCATCGGATCAGCTTCCAGGCTAGTTTCACCCCCGAGCTCGTCACATGCTCCGGTCCTTATATAAATAGTTTAGAAATAACAGCTTCATTAAATTTTAGGAAGTTCTTAGATTTAAACTTAATTTAATGCAAACGTCTTCTCAATTAATGTTTTTTCTCGACTCGAACTTCTCATAAAAGCCTTGTCAGACATCTAACAAAACCTGAAATTTTTTCCGCTTAAGACTTGCATTCTTCTGCTTGTACCTCTAGTCCACACCCCCTTCCAAATCTAGCGGTCCAAACTTGTAGTTTCAGGTTCAACAAGCTAAAATCATGGCATCAAATGGAGAGGATTCAGTTATATGATAAAGTTAATATTGGGATTAAATACCACATTGTTTATAAATTAATATCTTTATACTTCATTTACTTATTTGAACTATTTATCCAGTTGCCATTAGCTCCCAATTAGTTTGCTGTAGTTCATAATTAGAGAGTGATTAAAATAGATTACATGTACCCTAGAATTATATATATATATATATATATATATATATANCAATGGGATGTTCTCCATGACGGATACTGCAATGTATACTTATTTTCCAAAGAAAAATAAACATATCAAAATAGTCTTTAGTTCCAAGGGAAAATTTTCATTTTCTTATGTTACTATAAGTTTCTTCTGATAATGTAATATGTATTTCAAATTCAGAAAAATTGTCATTAATTATATCTGATTCAAGATTCTCATTCATTAATTAGAATACAAATACTCTTCTATTTCATTATCTGAATAATTTAGATTCATTAGATGGTCTTCAGTATCTGATAGTTCATAAAGGTCTTCTTCATTGTTTATGTCAGAAAAATAAAAAATGAATTCTAACTCAATTTCATCTATAATTGCTACTGATTTTACATGACTTTTTTTAGATTTATGAGAGCATTTATTTGCATAATGTCCTTGTTTACAAATCCAGCGTTTACTAATTCTAACTTTTTTAGTAATATTGTTGGTCTTTTTATCTTTTTTTTTTTTTGAAGGTTCGTTTGTTAGGATTAAATTTTATTTATTTATTTTCTTAAAAAAATTTTCCTTTTTCCTTTTTGCAGAGCAATGACAAGTGTTATGAGAAGATGAGCATCCACATTGCTCAGCAATTGAATCTGATTTCTCGCAACATAGAGATTGCTTATATTGTTTATTTTGTTTATGTAAATCAAGATACTGGCAATCTTCAACTACTTTTTCTAAAGCATATTGTATACGATTACCTAAAGTAATGTCATTTGGATGTAGCTTTGTACATTTTTTGCTGCATAAAATATCATATGGTTCTGATAGTTTATAAAAATACATATCTAAATGTAATAGTCTATCATCAACTAAGATGTCATAAAAGAATTTTTGATAATCACAATTATATTTATGTAAGTAACAAATATTACAAATATTTAATGTTATCTTTGGTTTAGCAATATCTCTTTTTTTGTTTTGACATTATATTTAAATTTATATCCTAAGAATTCACTTTTTAGAAAATCACTATAAACATTTGGTCATTTGACAAATGTACTCATAGTTTTTTTACCTAAATAAGTATCTCTAATACTTTGTTTTTTATTATCTTTTAATCCAAGAAGTCGTTTTTCTTTGCAATTCCAGTAAGTGTAATTTCTAAAAATTCATAGGCATTTTCGCCTCGTAAGTTATAATTATATATAGCTAACATATTTTTTATTACCCATTTGTATATTACTTCATTAATATTTTTTGCAACAATCAATATTTAAAGAGATATCGTGTCCAATAATAGGTTCATATATATTATTTTGGATTTTTGAGCCTAACTGATTTGGTCTAGATGTGGGAATACTTTTAATACTTGGAGGTAGGAAACGTGTATAAGAACTAGTACTTTGACTCGCATTTTCTTCAATAGAATAGCATTGAGTATGTATTCATATAGATTGACTGTCGAAAGGAGTATCAACTAAAGATTAATTAATATGATTATTAATGAATTGATGTTCGGTTAAAGAATTAATCATATCTTTTATTTCATTATCAATTTCGAAAGATTCTTCAATCAAAATGATTTTATTAATTTGAACAGCTCCTTGTATATTTCCTTGAGAATTATTCTTAGTTTGGTTCATCCAGTCAAACTAAAAATAGCTCCTCATGGCTCTTTTGTGACTTTTATTCATTCATGAATATTAGAAGTGCTTTCAGTGTGCTAATTTTTTATATCAAACAAAGTTTCAAATATAAGGTTCCACCACAACCTATGTTGTCAGCTATCATCATCCTTTGTCTCCATGAAATCTATCAGACTTTGATGCATGCTTTCAGGATTTTTGGATCTAATATAAAATCTTTGTGGACCAATTGACGATACAGAAATCTCGTGAATAGACTGTGGTTCAGCCCTGTGATAGATCATAATGGCGAGGAGTGTTGGAGTAAAAGGCAAATATGGACGCATTACAACTAGGGATAATTTTGGGAAAAATAAAAAATAGGATCTACAATCAAGAGAAGATGTGGTCTTCAGAGCATGCTAGGGGCCAACAGTAGGAAAAAGAATAAAAACCTGATTTGTAACGATAATCAAAAGGAGGTAGCGATAAAGATCTCTTAAAATTGGAGATGACATCCTGAGAGAATGATATTAGGTTGAGATATTAAGATCGGCAAAGAATCTTTTTCTTGTGAGAAGTGTCATCTAGGAAAGGGAAAAGGGGGAGAGAATATAAAAAAAATTAATCACAATAAAAAAATAATAAAAATTACACACCATCACACCCTATTTATAAAAAAAAAGTTATAATCAAAATGAAAAACTAATCCTATCCAAATTAAGTCTAACACTAACAACTAAATGAATAATTTAACNCAAACATTGTATCCTCCAGCAGTAGATGAAAAGAGAACTGGAAAATGAAGCACCATTGAAACCAGGAAGCCAATCAAAGAAGAGACCATCGTCCTGTAGAAGGGAAAGGGCAACAAAATGTATACCCATATAAGATGAAATGTAGCTATAAAAACCAAATAAAAATCGGTGCAGCAGCTGATGAGAGTCCTCCAAAAGGAAACAAAACATACAGGCCTTGATGAAGCGCTCAAAAAGAGAACAAAAATAATGTAGCAGCCGAGTAGAGCTCCAAAATAACCACTGTGGCATAAGAGTAAAAACAGTCCAGAAAACATAGTATCCTCCAGCAGTAGATGAAAAGAGAACTGGAAAATGAAACACAATCCAAACCAGAAAGTCAATCAAAGAGGAGACAATCATCCTGTAGAAGGGAAAGGGCAGGGAACAGAAAAACCTAACAGCAAACAGTGAGCACAGAAAACTGTACCACACAGCTGCCAATCAATGGTATGGCATCAATATTGAAGGTGATTATACAGAAGCATCCAAAAAAAAAATACAGTAAAGACAGCAATAAAATGCATGAGAGGCATAATAAGAATCCAGTTGCCTGCAAAGCCCCCGGCCTGATCGCCAAATCCAGAGCCGTAAAATGACCACAATAATTTGGTAATACAAAATAAGCAGGCTAAAAAGGTTCTTCCAGATAATAAAGCCAAGGTATACCTTCCAGGAGAAACAGAGAAGCATATATTCAAAGTGGTCAACCAAAACCATATGATAAATAGCTAAAAAGAAATCAGATAAAGCTAGCTTCTAATAAAAGGGGGTATCCAGTAAATTGCTGAGAAGGAGAGTATGGAGAGTAGTAGGTGTATCACCAATAAGTATACCGCAACTCCCTTTTTAGAAAAAGAAATAAAAATAAAAAACTAGGGACGACTGAGTTTAGTCCTGCATCTACCTCGAGTTCTCGAAATGGAACCGACTAACAAATTGGTGAGGTGCGTACAATTACTCGAAGTAACCAAAGTATCATCCATCAGATTCCTGAGCTTAGGTAGGTCTCAATTTTTCTTCTTCCTTCTGGATGTGTAAACCTCTCATTCCTCATTCGAGGATTGACTCATCTGATCAGTGGATTGTCGGACAGGTGTAGGCTGTTGCACATCATGAAGCCCATGTGCCTGAGTAACATTAACATCTTCCTCGACCTGATGAGGCGGTAGAGAGGAAGTAGCAAGATTGCCACCAGTAACATTAGTAATAGGTTCTAGGGCAGGTGAAGGCTGTAATGACGCCCGAGTACCATGCTCCAAACCAATGGCTGGAGTAAAGTGTCAAGAGCAAGAGCATCCAGGGGTAGAACGGGTATGGTGTTTTTTATCTGAGACAACCAAGGTTTGAATAAGAGAATCATTAGAAATTTTCCCATCAAGAAAAGCGTCAGACAGATGAACAGAGGTATGTACAGTGTTGGAAAGAGGGTCGGGGAGGCAGAGATGGCAGGTGGCAAGACGTCCATCCCTAATTCAACATGAATAGATTTTTGAACAGGTTGCTTAACTTTAGTAATATCCGACCTTAAGTGAGGATGCAAACGATAGCAAGTAGTAAAACTGTGACCAAACATACTACAATGAGAGCAATATGAAGGGTGTGATTCTATTTCAACATTTTGCCAATCAATACCCAATGTGATTGGATCCAATCCATATCTCATCCGGAGTTGGTTGGGTGATATCTCTCAACTAACACACAAGCCACGGAGGATCTAGTGAGTAAGCGTAGGACTATCAACCATGAGAGACTTACCGTAAGCAGTTGCTAAAGAGTAGAGAATTTCAAAGTTGAACAGGTGTCGTTTTTGCCCCGGAAACTTCATCCAAAAAGGAATGATAGGGGACTCCGTTTTTGGATCAAAGTCGACGGTCCACTTCAGAATTTTCATAAAACGATTGTCAATCTTGATTACTTTTCGAGAAAAAATATGAGTGTATTGCGCATCGTGAGGTAACTGAATAAGTATATGTCGGCCGTCAAGTAAGCCAATATTCCAATTACCCGATAGCTTTATAGCATCAAAATCTTTCCAAATGATCTCAAGTTTTGGGTGACTATAAATAAATTTCCCAACCAGAGTAAAACGCCAAGTCGCAAGAGTATTGGTTTCAACCTCAGAGAGAAAAAAACAGATTTTCCATTTTTTACCAAGTTTTTTATTGAAAGTGTAATCACTACCACCTTCAAGAGCCTCGTGGAAGGATTGTAGAACAATGCAAATAGGGGCACGAGTAGGATTAAGATTATCGCCGACAAGGGCAATGACATAGGAACGAATTACCAAGGCCATCTTCACCAGGCAAGATTATCACGGACAGAGTCTAGAGCGGCGTGGTGAGCCGCGCCAACCTACGACCCGAGGAAGGAACGAAAGAAGACGCGTCAAGCTGTGACCAGACGACATCGTGCGAGCTGTCTGCATATATCGACAAAACTGACGACCCATCAAGCATGGAATACTGTTGTGCGAGCTGCCTGCAAACGCCGACGAGGCAATCAAAAAAGGAGAAGGATGGGTGCAAAGCCATTCGTCGTCGATCAAGATAAAGCCGTTCGTCGTCGAGCACGATAAAGCCGTTCGTCGTGGAATACAGCGAAGCTGACAGAGTGAAAAGACGAAGGATTCAAAGCTGGGAATCACCATCAGGCGAAAACCCTAGCAGAGCTGCACGCCGACTACCCATGATATATATATATATATATTCTATTTCAATAAAATTAGTCATTGGGTTTTTTAATATATATATATATATATATATATATATATATTAAAAAACACAATGGCTAATTTTATTGAAANATTTGAAAATTCCCATTTGCTCAATTAAACGAAGTTGAAAGTATTAATTATGCTGAATATAAAAAAAAGAATTAAATGTATGCATAAAAAATAATTTTTTTAGTAATTAGTAGCAAATAATAGTCATATAGAATATTTATTTTGTTAATTTAAGGACTGAGCATGCCATCCTAATCATCGGATCAGCTTCCAGACTAGTTTCAGCCCCGAGTTCGTCACATGCTCCGGTCCTTATATAAATTGTTTAGAAATAACAGCTTCATTAAATTTTATGAAGTTCTTAGATTTAAACTTAATTTAATGCAAACATCTTCTCAATTAATGTTTTTTCTCGACTCCGACTTCTCATACAAGCCTTGTCAGACATCTAACAAAGCCTGAAATTTTTTTCTGCTTAAGACTTGCATTCTTCTGCTTGTACCTCTAGTCCACACGCCTTTCCAAATCTAGCGGTCCAAACTTGTAGTTTCAGGTTCAACAAGCTAAAATCATGGCATCAAATGGAGAGGATTCAGTTATATTATTAAGTTAATATTGGGATTAAATACCACATTGTTTATAAATTTATATCTATATACTTCATTTACTTATTTGAACCATTTATCCCGTTGCCATTAGCTCCCAATTAGTTTTCTGTAGTTCATAATTAGGGAGTGTGTGTGTGTGTGTGTGTGTGTGTGTAAGGGTTGGTGGTGGATCCCCATAACTAAAGAAACACAATTCAATTNCACAATTCAATTCCACACACCCATAAGGGTTCCACCACCCACAGTACAACTCCACCCAAGAAAAAACTCCAAAAGATACATACAAGTATACCAAAAAAAAAACAAAATGTATACCCATATAAGAGGAAATGTAGCCATAAAAGCCAAGTAAAAATCGGTGCGGCAGCTGATGAGAGTCCTCCAAAAGGAAACAAAACAAACAGGCCTTGATGAAGTGCTCAAAAAGAGAACAAAATTAATGTAGCAGCCGAGTAGAGCTCCAAAATAAACACTGTGGAATAAGAGTAAAAACAGTCCAGCAAACATAGTATCCTCCAGCAGTAGATGAAAAGAGAACTGGAAAATGAAGCACCATCCAAACCAGGAAGCCAATCAAAGAGGAGACCATCATCCTGTAGAAGGGAAAGGGCAACAAAATGTATACCCATATAAGATTGAAATGTAGCTATAAAAACTAAATAAAAATCGGTGCAGCAGCTGATGAGAGTCCTCCAAAAGGAAACAAAACAAACAGGCCTTGATGAAGCGCTCAAAAAGAGAACAAAATTAATGTAGCAGCCGAGTAGAGCTCCAAAATAACCACTGCGGCATAAGAGTAGAAACAGTCCAGCAAACATAGTATCCTCCAGCAGTAGATGACAAGAGAACTGGAAAATGAAAAGCAATCCAAACCACGAAGCCAATCAAAGAGGAGACAATCATCCTGTAGAAGAGAAAGGGAAGGGAACAGAGAAACCTAACAGCTAACAGTGAGCACAGAAAACTGTACCACACAGCTGTCAATCAATGGTATGGCATCAATATGCAAGGTGATTATACAGAAGCATCCAAAAAAAAAAAAAACAGTAGAGACAGAAATAAAATGCATGAGAGGCATAATAAAAATCCAATTGCCTGCAAAACCCCCAGCCTGATCGCCAAATCCAGAGCCATAAAATGACCGCAATAATTTGGTAAGACAAAATAAGCAGGCTAAAAAGGTTCTTCCAGATAATAAAGCCAAAGTATACCTTCCAGGAGAAACAGAGAAGCATATATTCAAAGTGGTCAACCAAAATCATATGATAAATAGCTAAAAAGAAATCAGATAAAGCTAGCTTCTAATAAAAGGGGTATCCAGTAAATCGCTGAGAAGGAGAGTATGGAGAGTAGTAGTTGTATCACCAATAAGTATACCTGCAACTCCCTTTTTAGAAAAAGAAATAAAAATAAAAAACTAGGGACGACTGAGTTTAGTCTTGCTTCTGCCTCGAGTTCTCGAAATGGAACCGACTAACAAATTGGTGAGGTGCGTACAATTACTCGAAGTAACCAAAGTATCATCCATTAGATTCCTGAGCTCAGGCAGGTTTCCATTTTTCTTCTTCCTTTTGGATGTGTAAACTTGTCATTTCTCATTCGAGGATTGATTCATCTGATCAGTGGATTGCCGGACAGGTGTAGGCTGTTGCACATCATGAATCCCATGTGCCCGAGTAACATTAACATCTTGCTCAACCTGATGAGGCGGTAGAGAGGAATTAGCAAGATTACCACCAGTAACATCAGTAATAGGTTCTAGTGCAGGTGAAGGCTGTAATGACGCCCGGGTACCATGCTCAAAACCAATGGCTAGAGTAGAGTGTTCAAGAGCAAGAGCATCCAGGGGTAGAACGGGTGGTGTTTTTTATCCGAGACAATCAAGGTTTGAATAGGAGAATCATTAGAAATTTTCCCATCAAGAAAAGCGTCAGACAGATGAGCAGAGGTATGTACAGTGTTGGAAAGAGGGTCCGGTTGCACCTTCTCAGCAAAGATGGTAGTTTGCAAGACGTTCACCCCAATTTTACATGAATAGATTTTTGAACAGGTTGCTGAACTTTAGCAATATCCGACCTTAAGTGAGGATGCAAACGATAGCAAGTAGTAAAGCTGTGGCCAATACTACAATGAGAGCAATATGAAGGGTGTGATTCCATTTCAATCTTCTGACAATACCCAATGTGATTGGATCCAATCCATACTTCCAGAGGTATGTACGGTGTTGGACAGAGGGTAGGGTTGCACCTCCTCAGCATAGATGGTAGGTGGCAAGACGTCCATCCCAAATTCAGTATGAATAGATTTTTGAACATGTTGCTGAACTTTAGCAATATCCGACCTTAAGTGAGGATGCAAACGATAGCAAGTAGTTGAGCTGTCGCCAAACATACTACAATGAGAGCAATATGGAGGGTGTGATTCTATTTCAACCTTTTGCCAATCAATACTTAATGTGATTGGATCCAATCCATATCTCATCCGGAGCTGGTTGGGTGATATCTCTCAACTAACACACAAGTCACAGAGGGTCTAGTGACAACAAGCGTAGGACTATCAACCTTGAGAAACTTACCGTAAGCAATTGCTAAAGAGTAGAGAATTTCAAAGTTGAACAGGTGTAGTTTTAACCCCGGAAACTTCGTCCAAAAAAGAATGATAGGGGACTCCGCTTTTGGATCAAATTCGACAGTCCACTTCAGGATTTTCATAAAACGATTGTCAATCTTGATTACTTTTCGAGAAAAAATACGAGTGTATTCCGCATCGTGAGGTAACTGAATGAGTATATATCGGCCGTCAAGTAAGCCAATATTCCAATTACCCGATGACTTTATAGCATCTAAATCTTTCCAAATGATCTCAAGTTTTGGGTGACTATAAAGAAATTTCCCAACTAGAGTAAAACACCAAGACGCAATAGTATTGGTTTCAACTTTAGAGAGAAAAAGAATAGATTTCCCATTTTTTTCAAGCTTTTTAATGAAAGTGTAATCACCACCACCTTCAAGAGCCTCGTGGAAGGATTGTGGAACAATGCAAAAAGGGGCACGGGTAGGATTAGGATTATCGCCGGCAAGTACAGTGGCATAGGAACAGATTGCAGAGGCCATCTTCACCAGGCAAGATTATCACGACCAAAGTCTAGAGCGGCGTGGCGAGCCGCGTCAATCTACGACCCGAGGAAGGAATGAAAGACAATGCATCAAGTTGTGACCAGACGACGTCGTGCGAGCTATCTGCATGTACCGACGAAACTGACGGCCCATCAAGCATGGAAGACTGTTGTGCGAGCTGCCTGCAAACGCCGACGAGGCAATCAAAAAAGGAGAAGGCTGGGTGCGAAGCCATTCGTCGTCGAGCACGACAAAGCCATTCGTCGTGGAATACAACGAAGCCGACAGAGTGAAAAGACGAAGNCTCAATTGAGACGCCCTACACATACGAAACCAAGTACAGTAATACCCTAACAAAAAGATATAGATAAACTCAAAAAATTTAGAACATGCAGAGAACAAGTAGCTAGGGACGAACCAGTTTAGTCCTGCCCCTTCCTCTAATTTTAGGAACGGAGTCAGATAACAAACTTTGAAGTGTCGTGTCATTGCCAGGAGTAACCAAAGTATAATCCATTAAGTTTCCAAGTTGGAGTATGCCTCAGCCTTCTTCTTCCACTGAGAAGTGTAAACCTGTCATTCTCATATGAAGACTGGCTCATGTGATCCTCGGTTTGATTAGATATTATAACCGCAGTAGAAGAAAAGGCAGTCGTGGCCACAGTGATAGGTTTCAGTGTATGTGAAGTGTGAATTGTCACCTCTGCACCTGATGCTTCCTGAATAGGAGCTGCGGGGCTATCCTGATTTTTGGTCCGAACATTATCTCTTATTGTATGATCAGGAGAAAGGTTCTTAGTGGCAGACACCAACTCTTATCTTGTTGTGATTCCCTCCTTAGGTTGACTGTCATCAGGTTTGCTGGGAGGACGTTCAGTCACGTGGAGTGCACTAACAATATATTCCTGCTTTTGACTAGTGTTTCTCAATTGTGGGTGCAACTGAAACATTTCTCTTACGGGTGTTCAAACATCTTGCAGTGCTTGCAGTAATAAGGTTTTTTTTCTATAATGATTTTTTGTTAATAACCATTGTAAGCAGAGTCAAACCAGACTTCTTCTACGTCTGGTAGTGTAATGTCACTTTCAATCAAAATCCTTGCAGTAGAGGGCATTGAGAAATGAACAGTAGGTATGTTTACCTACAAAGTTTTTCCAAGGATAGTCTCAATTGCATATAAGATAGGTAGATCAAAGAATTGAAGCTTAAGTTGAGGTAATGAGAACCAGATAGACGCAATTAGAGGTTCTTGACTGGGATCAAATACAGGGGTCCATTTGAGCAATTTCATATGATTGCCCCTCGATTGTGATGAATTTCTTTGAAAAAATCCTTGTATAATCTTTTTCTATGCTCAGTCGTATCATAACATATTTTCCGTCGAAAGACCCACCTGTCAAGCCCCAACTAGTTTGAAATCTTTAAAAATCTTCTTGATAATCTCCATCTTAGGGCGACCAAATTGGAACTTTCCAACTAGTGTGTGTGTGTGTGTGTGTATGTATATATATATACATATATATATATATATATATATATATATATATATATATATATA
>JXCR01130613.1:165805-185336 GCA_002079205.1 Phalaenopsis hybrid cultivar
TATATATATATATATATATATATATATATATTTGGGGGCATTTACATAAATAGCACACAATTCTTATGTATCTATATATCTAACTCCTAAAGATTTATATTTACATGCATGCCACTCAAATATTTTAAATCAGATCATAAATATCATCATCATCTATCTGTTTGAAAGTGAATTACAGATTTTTATGCAAAGTTTGTGGCACAATGTTCTTATAAGCATAAATATCAAACTTTGATTGTTAAATATGTAAATATCTAAGAATTGTGTGGCATGTATGTAAATTTCCCTACACACCCCCACTTTAAAACTTAAAAAAAAAATCCATAATTTTCTCTAAAGTGCCAATTCACGTACAGAGGAGAAATTAAGGGGAAACAAAGGGGCATATGTTATATGTTTAACTGTTTATAAATTCTTACATATATTTGGATAATTTACTTTCCTCTAATAGCTTCGTNTTACACACCCCCAATTTAAAACTTAAAAAAAATCCATAATTTTCTCTATAGTGCCAATTCACGTACAGAGGAGAAATTAAGGGGAAACAAAGGGGCTTATGTTATATGTTTAACTGTTTATAAATTCTTACATATATTTGGATAATTTACTTTCCTCTAATAGCTTCGTNAAATTTTGTGGCACAAAGTTCTTACAAGCATAAATATCAAAATTTGATTGTTAAATATGTAAATATATAAGAATTGTGTGGCTTGTATGTAAATTTCCCTACACACCCCCACTTTAAAACTTAAAAAAAATCCGTAATTTTCTCTAAAGTGCCAATTCACGTACAGAGGAGAAATTAAGGGGAAACAAAGGGGCTTATTTTATATGTTTAACTGTTTATAAATTCTTACATTTATTTGGATAATTTGCTTTCCTCTAATAGCTTTGTTATTAAGCTGATTTTCCTTCCCAATCTTTAACTCGATAGCTGCAGCCCCTGCCTCTTCCTTTCCAGCTTTCCAACTTGCACTAATCCACATAGGGATCGCTGGACTGAGGGAAATATGAGGGTATGGAATGAAATGGAAGGGAAACTTAACATATATAATTTTCCGATATATTTTACTTTTTAATCCTAACACTTAAATCTATCCATGTGTGTGTGTGTGTGTGTGTGTGTGTACAGGGGATTTCTCGTTTTTTTCATAAGGACTTTTATACTTCCTTCTCTTTCATATTCATAATTAATTATTTACTTATTTATTGATCTTTTTAATTAAAAATTGATATATAGGAAGTAAAAATTTGTGAATGCTAACAATTTTCTTTTTGATTTACTTTGTTTTCCATTTATTGCTATAATTTTTTGGTATTTTTGATCATTTCNAAACACTTAAATCCATCCATGTGTGTGTGTGTGTGTACAGGGGATTTCTCGTTTTTTTCATAGGGATTTTTATACTTCCTTCTCTTTCATATTCATAATTAATTATTTACTTATTTATTGATCTTTTTGATTAAAAAGTGATATATAGGAAGTCAAAATTTGTGAATTCTAACAATTTTCTTTTTGATTTACTTTGTTTTCCATTTATTGCTATAATTTTTTGGTATTTTTGATGATTTCATCATTAATTAGTCTTAAATTCTAGTACTTTCTTTTTTACTTAAATAAAGTGAGTTCTTGAATTATATTTTTGTTACTTGTGCTTTATAAATCATCAATTTTTCAATCACATGAAAGCCCACGTATCATCTTAGTTGCAATAGGAAATCCTAATGTTGTGTCATTTAGCATCTATAANCATTTCATCATTAATTATTCTTAAATTCTAGTACTTTCTTTTTTACTTGAATAAAGTGAGTTCTTGAACTATATTTTTGTTACTTGTGGTTTATAAATCATCAATTTTTCTATCACATGAAAGCCCACGTATCATCTTAGTTGCAATAGGAAATCCTAATGTTGTGTCATTTAGCATCTATAAAAGTATTTTAAGAATTCAAGCTGATCTATAATTTGCCTTATTTCAACTATTTAGGGTCCTTTTTTCAAATTCTAGTTATTAATTCAATATTTTTGAGGATTGTCAAATTGTTAACTTGTTCTTGGGAGATAAATTTGAATAACTTCTCACATTTACGGTTCTCCTTTTTAATCTTGTGACGCTCTGTGAATCACCTTTTGCTAGTTTATATCTTGTNATATTCATGGTATCTCACATTTACGGTTCTCCTTTTAATCTTGTTACGCTCTGTGAATCACCTTTTGCCAGTTTATATCTTGTAAAAAATTTAACCGATAATAAAGAAAAATTCAGAAGATACCTTAAAATTATTTTACTAAATCTATATTACAACTAAACTCATTTCAATTTTCTTTGTAAATATTTTTTAACATGAATTCGTGTCATTGATATTGCAAAGTATTGGGTTTCTTTTTCAAAGGGTTGCGGACGTTTTNGTTCAATATTTTTGAGGATTGTCAAATTGTTAACTTGTTCTTGGGAGATAAATTTTAAGAACTTATATTCATGGTATCTCACATTTACGGTTCTCCTTTTTAATCTTGTGACGCTCTGTGAATCACCTTTTGCTAGTTTATATCTTGTAAGAAATTTAACCGATAATAAAGAAAAATTCAGAAGATACCTTAAAATTATTTTACTAAATATATATAACAACTAAACTCATTTCAATTTTCTTTGTAAATATTTTTAACATGAATTCGTGTCATTTATATTGCAAAGTATTGGGTTTCTTTTTCAAAGGGTTGAGGACGTTTTATGCATTCCAGGGAGTGGCCTGAGAACCATCATTTATCTGGCATTTCCTACAGTTTCATACTAGGATTGCCTTCTAGAATGCATTCTTTTACAATGTAATTATAATATTTTTGAGAAGGTTTTCAAACTTTCAAATACATCACGTGGGCACTTCGGCTAGAAAAGAGTTCTGGGTTAAGGATCATCATCAAAATTGAACATTTTTTAGATGTTTGACAAATCTGAGCATAGAGATCTTAAAAATTATCTCATCTATGTCCATTTTATTATAAATATAAGGAATGCATGTTATAGGGAATCCTTATTATATTTGAATCAATGTTATCAAAGCGCAATGCACAATGCGATGCACAAGCCTTTATTTTTACTTAAAAGCGTAGAGTGAAGCGTCACTTTTATTAATCAAAGCGCTAGTAAGTTATTTAGAANCGGACGTTTTATGCATTCCAGGGAGTGGCCTGAGAACCATCTTTTATCTGGCATTTCCTACAGTTTCATACTAGGATTGCCTTCTAGAATGCATTCTTTTACAATGTAATTATAATATTTTTGAGAAGGTTTTCAAACTTTCAAATACATCACGTGGGCACTTCGGATAGAAAGTGTTGTGGGTTAAGGATCGTCATCAAAATTGAACATTTTTTAGATGTTTGACAAATCTGAGCATAGAGAACTTNTACGTTGGCACTTAGGATAGAAAAGAGTTGTGGGTTAAGGATCGTCATCAAAATTGAACATTTTTTAGATGTTTGACAAATCTGAGCATAGAGAACTTTAAAAATTATCTCATCTATGTCCATTTTATTATAAATATAAGGAATGCCTGTTATAGGGAATCCTTATTATATTTGAATCAATGTTATCAAAGCGCAATGCACAATGCACAATGCGATGCACAAGTCTTTATTTTTACTTAAAAGCGTAGAGTGAAGCGTCACTTTTATTAATCAAAGCGCTAGTAAGTTATGTAGAATTATCAATATATACATTTATTAATAATTATACAATTCAAAATATGACTTAAAAGTTGATATAAAATAGAAAAAAAATGGGGTACAATACATAACTTGAAGGGAAATATTTAGGGTAAACCTATAAATATAATTTTAATAATTTCTAGTTTGTTGTAATAATTAAAAACTTAAAAATTGCGAAAAAAATATGTAAATTAATTGCAATGCTTCGAAGCACGCTTCAGTTAAGCGATGCAGGAATCACTCGCTTCGCTTTGCTTTTCTTTGCTCATGAAGCACGTTTTTAAAAACATTTATTTGAACATCAACATTAAAGATTGTTATATTGATTTGTACTATGGTATGTAATTGAACTTTGAGTAGAGAAGTAGGTATAATTTAAATATTCTAATAATGGAGGTGAACAACATTGGGATTATAACTTCGGTTTTAGCTTGTTACTAATTCGAAGTGTACATCCTGGAATTTAATGGTTGGCATAAGTAGGATTCTTTTNTTATATAGTAAAGAGAAAAGACAATATAACATGCTTAAATAAGAACATAACATGCTAGGGAAGCAGTATAACGGGCTACACATGAAAGACAGTAGCAGGTAGAAACAAGACAAGTGTAACATGCTTCACAGGAAGAATAGTAGCAAGTAGAAACAGGAGTAATATGACATGCTATACAGGAAGAACAACAAGTAGAAACAGGAAAATATGCTATACAGAAAGAGCAATAGCAGGTAGAAGTAGGAAAATTAAGTGCTGCAAAATGTAAAGCAAACCTATACGCGCCCGTGAGATCCGATGTTCCTTAAGTGTAGCAAGCCTAGATGCATCTCAAAAAGCAAAATCTAGAAGGAAACATCGTCCGGGAATTCCGAGGAAAAATGAGAAAATCAACGAAAGAGACTCGAGTGAAATAAAATCCTCAAAACTCTTGGGAAAATCCCGAAAGAAAAGAAAAGTAACACGAATGCTCCGTCCCAAAACTTCGATAAAACAAAAGAAAATTTCAAGTGAAGGGGACCGCAAGCACTCGTATGGGACTAGGCTCAGTTATATTTATTCTCGAGGGTCCACGAAGGCTACTCGGTCACCCGAATATATAGAACCCGTCACTCGTCTAGAAGTGTGTCTTGAACCTCACTTAGGGGGCTATTTCCCCGCCTAAACAGGTATTCATCAGGTGGACAACCAATTTTAAAATGTATTTTTAAAATTTATGTTTNCTTTTGCCATAAACAATTAAAAGGGAGACTTACATATAGTTCTGTTTGGTGTACTATATAGAAAAATTTTATGATAGATGGGACTCTGCAATTTACTGAAAAATTTCACATTCTAAACAATGTAAAAGATTTACTGAGCAATGATTGTCTTCTATCTAGCTTGCTTTTTGGGATGGAAAGCAAATGAAAATTGTC
This sequence comes from Phalaenopsis hybrid cultivar, assembly GCA_002079205.1. Classification (NCBI taxonomy): domain Eukaryota; kingdom Viridiplantae; phylum Streptophyta; class Magnoliopsida; order Asparagales; family Orchidaceae; genus Phalaenopsis; species Phalaenopsis hybrid cultivar. The sequence goes on from JXCR01130613.1 coordinate 170,925, forward strand.
ATCTTGTTGAAAGATTTCATAGTGTGCCGGAAATGATCAACAGATCTAGTATCAGTCTTACATTATACATGTTGGAAGCCCATAAAAGTGAACAATACCACGAACGAGTAGACGGGCTATGCATGAGATGTTAACAATCTTTGTACATGACAAAGATTGACGATCGTAAAGAATCGGTGAACTACAACAAACATACTCATATTTCTATGTTGTCTTATGCAAATCAAGTATAAAATCCATACTTATATCTTTTTAGCGAAATTTGAGATAGGAAGCTGAGTGTAAGTCTTGTGGGCTATTTGATTTCCTTGTTATGCTGAAAAGTCCTACAATGAACAATAGTGCGAGTTACATCGAGTTACATCTTACTTTATGAAGTCTCAGTAGAAGTGATTCATGAGAATTCCTATAGTTTTATTGCTATCANTGGTGAACTTGTCGTGGAAGTAGGCATAATTGTAGAAAGATTCAATTAGGATTAAGACTGTATTTTCTTAATTTAGAAATATATTCCTAGGTTCCTCAATTTTGTGTCAACACATTTTAGATAATAAAATTGCCTTGGATGCTATCCTAGAGTGAATTTACTATCAAGGATGCTGCACACATCCTCTGGGACCATTGTTTATCAAATATGCCAATGATTTGTTTTTCTGCAGTAAAACTTTTGATTCAACTTCTCTTTGAAACCAAACTGAAAATATACTAATAGGCTGCATTGCAAAACTGAGATCTTCTTATATCATGAAACCATCATTTCATTTGTTGACATGATTTCTGAGGTTGTGACAATGGAAAACATGGTGCTCGAGTTCATAATTTTTTTTTCTTTTCTGTTTTAGTACATACCCATTAATGACAAGATTTCTCAGTGAACTTGCTGATCTAAATTTCTATTGTATCATAGGCTTTTGTTTACTGGGATGCATAAGCAGTTGTCTGGTTGTTTATACCATTTAATCTAAGTAGTCCTGTACCTGTGATGTTACCTATTTTTATAGTTGTTAATCCACAATTAATTCTTTGAAGCATCTCTTGCCTCGGGCCAAGGAGGGAACGATAAGACTGAAGGGGACCACAATTGAGCGAGCTATTCGAGACCTTGAGAGGGTGGTTAAACTGTGTAAGTTATATTGTAACTTATGTTTTTAATTTTGATGGGGACATGATTTTATGATTAACTAGAAATTCATTTATCAGCCAGACCACTAGACCCTGGAGTTCAAGAAGACGATTCTTCTGCCCATGGTGTTAAAAGGAGATTACCTCTAGAAGTAAAACAAAAGCTAGCTAAAGTTGCTAGATTAGCGGTATCCAACTCTTTTGATCATATGATGTTTGTATTCTTCTTTATTTTTTCTAACAAAATTTTGCTAAATTTTTCTTTTTGCTCCTGGCTTATGATTTAAATCTTTAAGTTGTTTTTATAAATGTTAAGGGCAACGAATTAGATTAAGGTTCAGTTAATATTTTATCAGCATTACTTCCATAAATGTTTTTATTACAGTTGAATTAAATGGAAAAGTTTGAACATAGTCTCAATGAAGCTTATCCCAAATAGTTGGTACAAAGTTCATGATGATGTAACATCAAGTGCTTTTGACGTCTAAGGTCATCTTTGGTCATGGCTTAGGGCTTTTAAATCTGATTAAGTGGACGCTTAGGTTACTCTTGCTTAATATGAAACTTTTATGGTAAAAAGTTCAAGTGCTAGTTTATCCTGAATTATATTTGTTTAATCAGTAAGATAAGGTTTCATAAGTTAATTTAAATCTAGTTAATAAATTCAATCTGTTAATTTAGTCTCAAGTTAACCTAGTGATTAAGAGAACCAATCACTCAGTATTCATTCATGAAGAATTCTATAACTTCTGAAGAATCTCTCTAAAACAAGTAATTCTATAATGTTGTATCATGGTGACCAAGTTATTGCTTTTGTGCTAGCTTCAAAGCATCAACAACTAAAACAAATTATTTTTAAACAAAAATTTTAATAACGTCATACTAGATTTTTCATTAATATAGAGGTTACATTCAATGAAATTGTTAAAGAAATTTGCTTGCTTTTTAAATTTCATCTTATTTTCTTACAGGTTTTGGCTGTTATCTTGATTTTTTGCCTTGTATCTGTTTATTTTTTTTCTTCTTAACTAATTGGATAAAATTATGCTAAAATGGATGTATCATATTTCGTGGCTTGTAAATTCCATGTTGAACAATATGAAGAAAACCTTAAATAAGTAAAAGACACTTTGCTTTATATCCAGATGAACAAAAACCAAACATATTTTAAGAAATTCAAACCAATCGATGGTTATCTCCGCTTTTTGGTATAGATAGGTAACTCTATCATTACTTCTACCATGAAGTGAAGAATTTCTTCTCTTTTTGCATTAATTTCTCTCATTGTTAATGGATTATTCCAAAAGATGTGATCTTAATAATAATTTTTATGAGAAACTATACTTACAATAGCATTTGTGGGCAAGGTATAGGCTTGAACTTTCTTCGAAGTTGCTTTTAATTTTTTGTAATGGTAAAAGGACTAATATGATGATTTAGGTAAGACAGTTAAGCATTGGTTTCTGTATTCTTTAAAGATTTAAATTGGCCACAAGATTGAGCATGAACTTTGTTAATAGAAGTGGTGGAATGCTTTCCGAGTGGCAAAGAACCAAATCATAATATCTTTTATGAAATTTTGAAGATTTTGATTACCATGGCTACCAACAAGCACTTTTTCAGTTTTTGAGGCAATATGATTTTTTTATATTATCATGCAATTTGTTTATATGTTGAGAAGACTTGGTGGCTGATGAAGAAATAGCATTACTGGTAGTTTAAAAGATGAAACAAATTAGGCCTTTTGCCATAAACAATTAAAAGGGAGACTTACATATAGTTCTGTTTGGTGTACTATATAGAAAAATTTTATGATAGATGGGACTCTGCAATTTACTGAAAAATTTCACATTCTAAACAATGTAAAAGATTTACTGAGCAATGATTGTCTTCTATCTAGCTTGCTTTTTGGGATGGAAAGCAAATGAAAATTGTCATCTTGTTGAAAGATTTCATAGTGTGCCGGAAATGATCAACAGATCTAGTATCAGTCTTACATTATACATGTTGGAAGCCCATAAAAGTGAACAATACCACGAACGAGTAGACGGGCTATGCATGAGATGTTAACAATCTTTGTACATGACAAAGATTGACGATCGTAAAGAATCGGTGAACTACAACAAACATACTCATATTTCTATGTTGTCTTATGCAAATCAAGTATAAAATCCATACTTATATCTTTTTAGCGAAATTTGAGATAGGAAGCTGAGTGTAAGTCTTGTGGGCTATTTGATTTCCTTGTTATGCTGAAAAGTCCTACAATGAACAATAGTGCGAGTTACATCGAGTTACATCTTACTTTATGAAGTCTCAGTAGAAGTGATTCATGAGAATTCCTATAGTTTTATTGCTATCATGCATAACAAAATTTATTGTATGTCACCCCAAAATAAAATGTCAACATGGTTAAGTGATCCTCAAAAGGGAAACCCATCACAAAGTGTAGCTACATGAGTGGAATGACTATTGATAAAAGATGCACGCGTTCTTAAAGTTAGGGATGGAAGCACAATTTTTTTTCTTTTTTTTTTTTTTGGTTGGGAGTTCATGGCATTGAAATAGACTAATGGTTAAGGTTGAGGGGATGTGGCTAATTCATCGACATTCTTATCATCAATTCTCACTCTTTTCTTTGGTACAAAAGTGTACAACAACCCCAACAACAAGCCTTTATCCCACTAAGTGGGGTCGGCTACATGAATCCTTTTACTCGATTGTGTCTTATTGAGTTTTATATTTTCATTTTAATTCTAAAAAATTAAGATAATTTTTTTATACACGATGCCTAGGTCTTTTGAGGTCTACCTTTACCTTCCTTAACATAAATCAAATCTAAGATATCTACTCTCCTAATCGGAGCATCAGATAGTCAACGTTTATTGATATCAAACCATGCAAGACAACTCTATCTTATTTTCTCTGCCATTGGAGCTACACCAACTCTTTCACGAATATTTCATTTCGCATTTTGTCTGTAAGTGTAAATTGCTTGTCTTCCTAAGCATTCTCATCTCAACAACACTTAACTTAGTTTTACGCTTCTCTTTTATAGGCCAACATTTAGCTCCATAAAGCATTGTAGGTCTCACCATCAACTTATAAAATTTCCTCTTAAGGCTAAGCGGTACTTTTCTATCACACAATAAGACCTGATGCATTCCTCCACTTCAACAATTTAACTTGAATTCTACTAATAACACCCCTATCTTTATCACTATCACTTTGAACAATAGACCTGCGATATGTAAAACTTTCATTCTTTTTAATGATCTGATCACCCATTGTTACGACTCTGCCACTAAATCTACTAGTGCTAAACTTTCCATGTAGTTAGTGTTAGATCTACTCAAATAAAAGTCTTTAAAGTAGACCTCCATAATTCAAGTTCTTTCTGATTTCTTTTCCTAGTCTTATCTGCGGGAAGGATATCATTAGCATAAAACATACACCAAGTTAATTCCTCTTGTAAATGTCCAATAAGAGCATCCATAACTAAANACTATACTTACAATAGCATTTGTGGGCAAGGTATAGGCTTGAACTTTCTTCGAAGTTGCTTTTAATTTTTTGTAATGGTAAAAGGACTAATATGATGATTTAGGTAAGACAGTTAAGCATTGGTTTCTGTATTCTTTAAAGATTTAAATTGGCCACAAGATTGAGCATGAACTTTGTTAATAGAAGTGGTGGAATGCTTTCCGAGTGGCAAAGAACCAAATCATAATATCTTTTATGAAATTTTGAAGATTTTGATTACCATGGCTACCAACAAGCACTTTTTCAGTTTTTGAGGCAATATGATTTTTTTATATTATCATGCAATTTGTTTATATGTTGAGAAGACTTGGTGGCTGATGAAGAAATAGCATTACTGGTAGTTTAAAAGATGAAACAAATTNTAGCACTTTTTCAGTTTTTGAGGCAATATGATTTTTTTATATTATCATGCAATTTATTTATATGTTGAGAAGACTTGGTGGCTGATGAAGAAATAGCATTACTGGTAGTTTAAAAGATGAAACAAATTAGGCAGCAAAGCCTTTTGCTATAAACAATTAAAAGGGAGATTTACATATAGTTCTGTTTGGTGTACTATATAGAAAAATTTTATGATAGATGGGACTCTGCAATTTACTGAAAAATTTCACATTCTAAACAATGTAAAAGATTTACTGAGCAATGATTGTCTTCTATCTAGCTTGCTTTTTGGGATGTAAAGCAAATGAAAATTGTCATCTTGTTGAAAGATTTCATAGTGTGCCGGAAATGATCAACAAATCTAGTATCAGTCATACATTATACATGTTGGAAGCCCATAAAAGTGAACAATGCCACGAACGAGTAGACGGGCTATGCATGAAATGTTAACAATCTTTGTACATGACAAAGATTGACGGTCGTAAAGAATCGGTGAACTACAACAAACATACTCATATTTCTATGTTGTCTTATGCAAATCAAGTATAAAATCCAACTTATATCTTTTTAGCGAAATTTGAGATAGGAAGCTGAGTGTACGTCTTGTGGGCTATTTGATTTCCTTGTTACGCTGAAAAGTCCTACAATGAAAAATAGTGCGAGTTACATCTTACTTTATGAAGTCTCAGTAGAAGTGATTCATGAGAATTCCTATAGTTTTATTGCTATCATGCATAACAAAATTTATTGTATGTCACCCCAAAATAAAATGTCAACATGGTTAAGTGATCCTCAAAAGGGAAACCCATCACAAAGTGTAGCTACATGAGTGGAATGACTATTGATAAAAGATGCACGCGTTCTTAAAGTTAGGGATGGAAGCACAATTTTTTTTCTTTTTTTTTTTTTTGGTTGGGAGTTCATGGCATTGAAATAGACTAATGGTTAAGGTTGAGGGGATGTGGCTAANTTAGAATTATCAATATATACATTTATTAATAATTATACAATTCAAAATATGACTTAAAATTTGATATTAAATAGAAAAAAAATGGGGTACAATACATAACTTGAAGGCAAATATTTAGGGTAAACCTATAAATAATTTTAAATAATTTCTAGTTTGTTGCAATAATTAAAAACTTATAAATTGCAAAAAAAAAAACATGTAAATTAATTGCAATGCTTCGAAGCACACTTCAGTTAAGCGAAGCAGGAATCACTCGCTTCGCTTTGCTTTGCTCATGAAGCACGTTTTTAAAAACATTTATTTGAACATCAACATTAAAGATTGTTATATTGATTTGTACTATGGTATGTAATTGAACTTTGATTAGAGAAGTAGGTATAATTTAAATATTCTAATAATGGAGGTGAACAACATTGGGATTATAACTTCGGTTTTAGCTTGTTACTAATTCGAAGTGTACGTCCTGGAATTTAATGGTTGGCATAAGTAGGATTCTTTTGTATTAATACACCGGGCATTTTTTTCTACTTATTTGTAGTTTCTACTTTTGAAGGTTGTGCCAGTACTTAGTGGTGAACTTGTAGTGGAAGTAGGCATAATTCTAGAAAGATTCAATTAGGATTAAGACTGTATTTTCTTAATTTAGAAATATATTCCTAGGTTCCTCAATTTTGTGTCAACACATTTTAGATAATAAAATTGCCTTGGATGCTATCCTAGAGTGAATTTACTATCAAGGATGCTGCACACATTCTCTGGGACCATCGTTTATCAAATATGCCAATGATTTGTTTTTCTGCAGTAAAACTTTTGATTCAACTTCCCTTTGAAACCAAACTGAAAATATACTAATAGGTTGCATTGCAAAACTGAGATCTTCTTATATCATGAAACCATCATTTCATTTGTTGACATGATTTCTGAGGTTGTGACAATGGAAAACATGGTGCTCGAGTTCATAATTTTTTTTTTCTTTTCTGTTTTAGTACATACCCATTAATGACAAGATTTATCGGTGAACTTGCTGATCTAAATTTCTATTGTATCATAGGCTTTTGTTTCCTGGGATGCATGAGCAGTTGTCTGGTTGTTTATACCATTTAATCTAAGTAGTCCTGTACCTGTGATGTTACCTATTTTTATAGTTGTTAATCCACAATTAATTCTTTGAAGCATCTCTTGCCTCGGGCCAAGGAGGGAACGATAAGACTGAAGGGGACCACAATTGAGCGAGCTATTCGAGACCTTGAGAGGGTGGTTAAACTGTGTAAGTTATATTGTAACTTATGTTTTTAATTTTGATGGGGACATGAGTTTATGATTAACTAGAAATTCATTTATCAGCCAGACCACCAGACCCTGGAGTTCAAGAAGACGATTCTTCTGCCCATGGTGTTAAAAGGAGATTACCTCTAGAAGTAAAACAAAAGCTAGCTAAAGTTGCTAGATTAGCGGTATCCAACTCTTTTGATCATATGATGTTTGTATTCTTCTTTATTTTTTCTAACAAAATTTTGCTAAATTTTTCTTTTTGCTCCTGGCTTATGATTTAAATCTTTAAGTTGTTTTTATAAATGTTAAGGGCAACGAATTAGATTAAGGTTCAGTTAATATTTTATCAGCATTACTTCCATAAATGTTTTTATTACAGTTGAATTAAATGGAAAAGTTTGAACATAAGTCTCAATGAAGCTTATCCCAAATAGTTGGTACAAAGTTCATGATGATGTAACATCAAGTGCTTTTGACGTCTAAGGTCATCTTTGGTCATGGCTTAGGGCTTTTAAATCTGATTAAGTGGACGCTTAGGTTACTCTTGCTTAATATGAAACTTTTATGGTAAAAAGTTCAAGTGCTAGTGAATTATATTTGTTTAATCAGTAAGATAAGGTTTCATAAGTTAATTTAAATCTAGTTAATAAATTCAATCTGTTAATTTAGTCTCAAGTTAACCTAGTGATTAAGAGAACCAATCACTCAGTATTCATTCATGAAGAATTCTATAACTTCTGAAGAATCTCTCTAAAACAAGTAATTCTATAATGTTGTATCATGGTGACCAAGTTATTGCTTTTGTGCTAGCTTCAAAGCATCAACAACTAAAACAAATTATATTTAAACAAAAATTTTAATAACGTCATACTAGATTTTTCATTAATATAGAGGTTACATTCAATGAAATTGTTAAAAAAATTTGCTTGCTTTTTAAATTTCGTCTTATTTTCTTACAGGTTATGGCTGTTATCTTGATTTTTTGCCTTGTATCTGTTTATTTTTTTTCTTCTTAACTAATTGGATAAAATTATGCTAAAATGGATGTATCATATTTCGTGGCTTGTAAATTCCATGTTGAACAATATGAAGAAAACCTTAAATAAGTAAAAGACACTTTGCTTTATATCCAGATGAACAAAAACCAAACATATTTTAAGAAATTCAAACCAATCGATGGTTATCTCCGCTTTTTGGTATAGATAGGTAACTCTATCATTACTTCTACCATGAAGTGAAGAATTTCTTCTCTTTTTGCATTAATTTCTCTCATTGTTAATGGATTATTTCAAAAGATGTGATCTTAATAATAATTTTTATGAGAAACTATACTTACAATAGCATTTGTGGGCAAGGTATAGGCTTGAACTTTCTTCGAAGTTGCTTTTAATTTTTTGTAATGGTAAAAGGACTAATATGATGACTTAGGTAACACAGTTAAGCATTGGTTTCTATATTCTTTAAAGATTTAAATTGGCCACAAGATTGAGCATGAACTTTGTTAATAGAAGTGGTGGAATGCTTTCCGAGTGGCAAAGAACCAAATCATAATATCTTTTATGAAATTTTGAAGATTTTGATTACCATGGCTACCAACTAGCACTTTTTCAGTTTTTGAGGCAATATGATTTTTTTATATTATCATGCAATTTATTTATATGTTGAGAAGACTTGGTGGCTGATGAAGAAATAGCATTACTGGTAGTTTAAAAGATGAAACAAATTAGGCATCAAAGCCTTTTGCTATAAACAATTAAAAGGGAGATTTACATATAGTTCTGTTTGGTGTACTATATAGAAAAATTTTATGATAGATGGGACTCTGCAATTTACTGAAAAATTTCACATTCTAAACAATGTAAAAGATTTACTGAGCAATGATTGTCTTCTATCTAGCTTGCTTTTTGGGATGTAAAGCAAATGAAAATTGTCATCTTGTTGAAAGATTTCATAGTGTGCCGGAAATGATCAACAGATCTAGTATCAGTCATACATTATACATGTTGGAAGCCCATAAAAGTGAACAATACCACGAACGAGTAGACGGGCTATGCATGAAATGTTAACAATCTTTGTACATGACAAAGATTGACGATCGTAAAGAATCGGTGAACTACAACAAACATACTCATATTTCTATGTTGTCTTATGCAAATCAAGTATAAAATCCATACTTATATCTTTTTAGCGAAATTTGAGATAGGAAGCTGAGTGTAAGTCTTGTGGGCTATTTGATTTCCTTGTTATGCTGAAAAGTCCTACAATGAACAATAGTGCGAGTTACATCGAGTTACATCTTACTTTATGAAGTCTCAGTAGAAGTGATTCATGAGAATTCCTATAGTTTTATTGCTATCATGCATAACAAAATTTATTGTATGTCACCCCAAAATAAAATGTCAACATGGTTAAGTGATCCTAAAAAGGGAAACCCATCACAAAGTGTAGCTACATGAGTGGAATGACTATTGATAAAAGATGCACGTGTTCTTAAAGTTAGGGATGGAAGCACAATTTTTTTTCTTTTTTTTTTTTTGGTTGGGAGTTCATGGCATTGAAATAGACTAATGGTTAAGGTTGAGGGGATGTGGCTAATTCATCGACATTCTTGTCATCAATTCTCACTCTTTTCTTTGGTACAAAAGTGTATAACAACCCCAACAACAAGCCTTTATCCCACTAAGTGGGGTCGGCTACATGAATCCTTTTACTCGATTGTGTCTTATTGAGTTTTATATTTTCATTTAGTTCTAAAAAATTAAGATAATTTTTTTATACACGATGCCTAGGTCTTTTGAGGTCTACCTTTACCTTCCTTAACATAAATCAAATCTTAGATATCTACTCTCCTAATCGGAGCATCAGATGGTCAACGTTTATTGATATCAAACCATGCAAGACAACTCTATCTTATCTTCTCTGCCACTGGAGCTACACCAACTCTTTCACGAATATTTCATTTCGCATTTTGCTGTAAGTGTAAATTGCTTGTCTTCCTAAGCATTCTCATCTCAACAACACTTAACTTAGTTTTACGCTTCTCTTTTATAGGCCAACATTTAGCTCCATAAAGCATTGTAGGTCTCACCATCAACTTATAAAATTTCCTCTTAAGGCTAAGCGGTACTTTTCTATCACACAATAAGACCCGATGCATTCCTCCACTTCAACAATTTAACTTGAATTCTACTAATAACACCCCCATCTTTATCACTATCACTTTGAACAATAGACCTGCGATATGTAAAACTTTCATTCTTTTTAATGATCTGATCACCCATTGTTACGACTCTGCCACTAAATCTACTAGTGCTAAACTTTCCATGTAGTTAGTGTTAGATCTACTCAAATAAAGGTCTTTAAAGTAGACCTCCATAATTCAAGTTCTTTCTGATTTCTTTTCCTAGTCTTATCTACAGGAAGAATATCATTAGCATAAAACATACACCAAGTTAATTCCTCTTGTAAATGTCCAATAAGAGCATCCATAACTAAAGCAATAGTATATGTGCTTAAAGTTGATCCCTAATGTATTCCAACTGAAATAGGAAGATATTTGGTCAATCCTCTTTCTGTTTGAACACTAGTAACAAGCCTAGTATACATATCTTTAATTACTTTAATATAAACCATATCAACATCTTGCTTTTCTAAAACTCTCCAAAGAATTTCTCTTAGAACATTATCATAAGCTTTTTCTAAATCAATAAAAATTATATGTAGATCCTCATTATTTTCTCTGCACCTTTACATTAAATCTCTCAATTAATGTATAAATTTCATGGTAAACTTGCCCGACATAAATCCAAATTGTAATGCAAAATATTTGTTTCACATCTTAACCTATGTTCTTTTACTCTCTCATAATTTTAATGTATGGCATATTAACTTAATTCCTGGATTTGCACACTTTTGTCCTTCCCCTTTTATCTTAAAATGAGGTCCGAAATACTCTTCCTTCACTCAGACAACNATGTTCTTTTACTCTCATAATTTTAATGTATGGCATATTAACTTAATTCCTTGATAATTTGCACACTTTTGTCCTTCCCCTTTTATCTTAAAATGAGGTCCGAAATACTCTTCCTTCACTCAGACAACTTTTTATTTTTTAAAATAATATTAAAAAGTTTTTAAGCTAAGAAATTCCCAAATTTTATAAATATTTTCACACTTTTGGGATACCATATGGTCATTTTGATTTTCCATCCTTGATTATCTTTAATACCTCATCAACTTCTTTTTTATTAATTTAATGGTAAAAATAAGGAGTTTTTTTATTGTTAACTATATTAAGATCATCAAAGCTGATCTTATTTTCATGAAATTTATTGAAAATTTTATCAAATTATCTCACCCACCTATATTGAATATATTAATTTAAGGTTTTTTTTTTATTTTCACCTTTAATACACTTTACTTGAATTAAATTTTTATTTTTTTTTCTTTTTGTTTGGCTAGTTTGTGCATTTATCTTTCACTCTCTTTGGTATTCAATCTATTATAAAGATCNATACACTTTACTTGAATTAAATTTTTATTTATTTTTCTTTTTGTTTGGCTAGTTTGTGCATTTATCTTTCACTCTCTTTGGTATTCAATCTATTATAAAGATCACTAAAATTAGAATTCTCGGCCTTACAAATAATTCTCTTAAACTCCCTACGGGCCGCATTATATTTTCCTAATTCTAAAAGCTTTTATATTTAAATCAATTTTTATAACAAAACCTTTTATAATTTATCCTTTTTTTTTCTATTATTATTCCACCACTACATATTTTTATTTACAAAAACTTTTCTTTTTGATTCTTCGAGTTCATCTTTTTGCTACTTGTTTAATAATGCTTGTTACTTTGTCCCACATAGATTTTGCTTCTTCACAAAAAAAAATCAAATTTTAAAATCTTAAAGTTTGCTCATAAATGTACTTTTATTTTTTAAATGCCCCGATCTAATTTTATGATAACTTATCATTTTATTTTTTATTTTTCAATTCTTCATTTTAAAAATCAAAACTAATAATTGATGTTGAGTACTTAATCTTCATTTAGAATGATCTTATAATCATTACATTCTTGACGACCTCTTTTTCTCAGAGAAAATAAATGTTTTTTATTAAATCCATTCTTATAAATAATAATATGCTCATCTTTTTTCTTAAATAAAATATTAGCAATAACATAATCATAAGTTAAAGTAAAATTCAACATGTTTCTTCATTTTTTATTAGTGACAATAAAACCGTAGTCACTATTAATATTTCTAAAATCTTCCACCACTCTATCCACATGTCAATTTAAGGCCTTGTTTGGGGCACCTTATAAGTGCAGACGTCATTTTCAAAACGTCGTCGTCTCGTTTGGTAAGCGCTTCAGACTGCATTTTGGAAAACGACATATTTGATTGTTTAATGAACACGACCGTGGGATCGGCTTTGCGGCCCGCCTTCATTTGTGACTTTTACCCCACTACCTCCGTCTCTCTTATGTCTCGTCTCTCTCGCGTCTCATCTGTCTCTTGCAATCCATAACTGGGATGACAACGAAGGGATCACAGCTTACAGAGACCACCCAAATTGCCATCTTTCTCATCCTTCCGCACCGCTCCAAGCAGAAACCATTGAAGAAGGTAAGCATGTTCGCACGCTACTTCCTCTTCATTCGTCCTGGATAATTCTATCAATTCACAGGATTTATCGCAAATCGGCGTCTTTTTTGGATTTACGAAAGCTTATGATTTACGGAGGCGTTTTTTGCTGTTTAGCAGGATTTACTTATTTACTTAAATCCGCTGACTTTGCATTCCCATTACCTATATATTGCTGCTATATGTTCATCAATCCTTTCACACTTTGAATGGGTGAAAAAGTTTGTTTTTTATACACCGTGACAATACAAACTCAAGCACCTATCCTCAAGTACTCAACTATCCTCATTTCCATTGCAATTAAAAATTTCCTAAACAAAAATTCTTTTAATTTTGTAGTTTAATAAAAAGAATTCATCTAAGAATTAACCAATCACTAATTACAAGGTTGAAAGTAAACAATGAAAATCACTTACAAAACTTTCCAGAGATTGCGAGGATATGATCTTCAACATAATATTCATTAAATCTTTGGAACAGTTGATTTTCAATATTTAATTTTCTTTCAAAAAGTTTTTACCAAATGATTTACTATAATAGCATTGAGCGCATGGATCCATTAGCTTTTGGAAGTGAAGGAGGGGGTATTTATAGGTCCATAATTACTTACAACATCCCTATGGACAACTTCCAAGAAGTTTTGTTAAGGTAAACTTAGAAAAATTTGCCAGCTGAATGTTATATGTATGGTTTCTAATCTTATGTATGGTCAGTTCAAATTCTAATAAATTTTGTATTGATCAGATTTATATTTGATGGTTGTTTCAATGTATCTGAAATGTATTTTTTGGGTTAAAGTTGCACCAAATCTTCTCTATAACATCTGCACAATGGCTAAACAACCATTAGTTTCTAATGACCAATGTCACATCAAATTTTATCTTTGATCTCCAATCTTGTATATTTTAAAGAAAAATATTTCTAGATAATTAAGCATGATGAAAGTATTCTGATGAGGCTTTTAGGGATAAAACGTCAAAAGATTCTAAACAAAGATGCACTCTAAAAAAATAAAATTTAGTTATTTCTGTAGTATCGAATATATTGTCATGTCATTTATGTTACAAACAATATTACTTAACAGGGACACAATGGTCATTTATCCACAAACAACTGCAAATTAGTTTTTTTTTTACAGCTACCCCAAACAACTAGCCAGCTTATCTGGATAATCTGGATCAGCTGTAGCTGCCCCAAATAGACCCTAAATTTCTAATCAAATTTCTTTCTTCAAGAGGTATCATCTGTATTAATTCTTTTAAGTTATTTCACAAATTTTCTTTTGAACATTTAACTATACCTTCTTGAGGATCATAAATATTTATAACAATAAGAATCATAGTATCAACTATAATCATTAGGACTATAATTTTACTCTAATTCAATTAATTTTTACAACATTAAATTTCAAACTCTTATCTATAATTGCACATAAATCATTTTTAGTACGAATCCTAGCTGAATATTTATGTTTAA
>JXCR01130613.1:189745-223173 GCA_002079205.1 Phalaenopsis hybrid cultivar
TTTTAATATCAATGGTTTAATTTTAATTTGACTTTCCGATTATTTCTATGTTTAATCCTGCAAATTAAAAATGAAATAACTGCTCTGTACATATCTATCACACATCATAAGAAAAAATCATAGATTTGTTTATATTAAATACTTATTTGTTTAAAGTCTAAGATTTCATGAATTATAACTTAAGTAGACTTATTTAATATTTGATAAAACTAAGAAAATACTTATTTAATTCATTTTATATATAAATTACTTAAAACTAGAATTACACAAGCTTGATTTGGCCTCCCACACTCTTAATCAAATTTATTGGCTCCAAATCTAATCAAGCTCACAAGTTGACTCCTCATCCTTACGCGATGGAGCCAGAATTTCTTCTATTCTAGCCAAGGCTTCGATTCACCCTAGACCGCAAAAAAAGTTGCTTGAGAAATCCCTCTCGTTGTGTTTGCCCTTTGCACATATGTTGCTCTCCTTCATCGTCTTCATCCGACACAACAGGAGTTCATGCTCTCAATTTGATTCTACTTTCGGCATTACTTGGGATTGCCTATTGATGCTCGACACAGTCAATCTCCTCTTTTGTTCAAAGGTAGCTCGCATGCGTCGATGTATCAGGTGCTACTTTCGACCTTACAGACGATCCTTATGTTTCTTGCTCCTACAAGGCATTCAAGAAAGTTCTTCATCTCAGAGTACGTCTTATTTTATCACGCTTAGCTTCCCTCTCTCGCCGATTGAACTCCTAGTAGTGTCTCCTTCCCAATTTCTCTATCTTGCTCCGCCTTCACCTCCATCTTCCTCTCTCNCGACCTTAAAGACGATCCTTATGTTTCTTGCTCCTACAAGGCATTCGAGAAAGTTCTTCATCTCAGAGTACGTCTTATTTTATCACGCTTAGCTTCCCTCTCTCGCCAATTGAACTCCTAGTAGTGTCTCCTTCCCAATTTCTCTATCTTGCTCCGCCTTCACCTCCATCTTCCTCTCTCTGCCAATTTAATTAGTGAGTCCCAACGGTTTGCTTCAAAATGCTAGAGTTTTAGCAAGTAAAAATGGAACGTTACAGTTTGCAAGACCAACATTTACTGTAAATAATCCAAACTCATTATGACAATGTTTGACAAAAAAATTTATATAATTATGTATACTCAAGTTTTTAATCTTCTCTTAAAAAGAAACATTGCGTATTTATATAACCATCCATAAAATGGTTGTTCATGTGCCAGCAGAGTCAAAATCAAGATCATATTTACAGATGCATCACAAATCTACAAACGGATTGTTGATAATTGAACTTACAGTTATGGACACACCACCAAGCCCACGATGGTTTTCAACAACAACATTCCAACCATGTTTTGCCATCTTGTAAGCTATATGCTTTACATACTGCACAAAAAAAGAGCCGTAAAACCTTCCACTTGATTTTCTAAGATTTTGATATGTGATGTCAGCAAGGTAAGAAAATTCAATGCATAAAAGTTAAAATATGAATGAACATTCAACTTGCATTTAACCAGGCACTAAACTGTGAAAGAACAATCAAAAGGCAGCAGTAATTTAAGCAGTAATTGATGTCAACGAGGTGAAAACTCAACAACTAAAACAAAATAAATAAGAATAAACAAGGTAATGCAATTCCTCACATGAAACATTAGCCAAAATTCTGACTTCATACAAATTTGATAGCAGAGCAATTCATAATATTTTGAGTCAAACAAATGTGCTGCGCAAACATCCCTTTGAATATTCTACTTAATCCATGGACATTTAGAAGAACTAATAACACCTTCGCAATCAGTAGACAAAAAAAAGTAATAAACTAGTCAAGCAACAAACCCTATGGAAGGAGCAGAAATCTAGGACTTCTACTGCTAAAATAAAATTAAGTATGAACTTAAAATCAAGGAAACTTAAAAGCATTCAGAATAAGAAGGATATCATCAGCAACAAGCATACACCAAGGTACAACCTCCTGTAAATGTCCAGTAAGACCATCCATAACTAAAGCAATCCCTGATGTAGTCCAACAGAAATAAAAAAATATTTGGACAATCCTCCTTCAGTTTGAACACAAGTAACAGCTATAGTTCGAACACGACTAACACAAAGATATCATACCAATCTCTGATAGAAAAGGATCTGAGTAATCCACACATCATAGTAAAAATCTTCCAAAATTAGCAGAAATGGTCAGGCTGATGTGGTACATAAAATTATTCCAATGACGCCTTGAAACCAAGGAACTTACCTTGCAGCANTCAGGCTGATGTGGTACATAAAATTATTCCAATGACGCCTTGAAACCAAGGAACTTACTTTGCAGCAGCATCTGAGGTTCTCTGTCTGTGGTTCTAAAATTCGTTTATGCAGTTTCTGCAGCTTTTCTATTCTTATTTGTAATACATGTCGTTACTATTCATCTGGGTGATTCCTGCATAACCTCATTTCATGACTAGTGCAACTTTGTGTAATACATGTCGTGGTGGTAGTTGTTCAGTCAGCAGTGTGTCACGCTCCGTTGTATTCAAGAAATTGGCAAGGCAAGCATAGGGCAAAAGATTCTAGAGAATGTTGGAATGTAGGGAGCCATCCAGGGGGTTCTAGAAGATTCCACCCAATTCTAAAGAAAATAAGAAAGAAATGTTCCAAGGAGAAATTCAGAAGAACCTAGAATGTTCAGGGCTTTGTGTGTGATAAGAGAGGAATGTAGAACTCTCTAAAAACTATAATAATTTAATGTGTCCTAGAATATTCCATTAGGCTTAGAGGAGGCTATAAATAGGAGTCTCTCCCCTTATTTTTAATCACCCAAGCATTGAATCAAAGCTTTCAAGTATTCAAGTGTGAAGTGTTCATTTCTCTCTACTCTTCTTCTTAAGAGTGTTTGATGCTCAAAGATCCAACGTTGCAAGGGTTAGACTGATTTAGTGCTAATACAGAGCACTAAAGCCGCACGGGTGATTTAAATAAAGTTAGTATGTGACAGTTGGTATCAGAAACTTGGTTCGAAGGAATGGAAAAAAGCATTAAAGAGCATGTGATGGAGTCGGAAGCCACTAATGTGGAGTCATCTCAAGGGTAAGATCGGCGAGAGCAAAGAAATTCTGTTGCACCCAAGCCACATGGGAAGTCCAAGGAGATCATGCTTGGCTTAGATTCGCGCCTTGCTCAGATGGAGTCGCGCCTTGCTCGAATGGAGGAGGCAATGAATGGCACGGATGGTTAAGTAGAGGATCTTGACCAAAAAGTTGATGGACTCGAGGAGGATGGCGTCACAATCCATTCGACGATCAAAGATATGATGCTCCAACTTAAGGAGACCCTAATGGGTCATATGGCTAAGTTACAGGAGAATTTGTTGGGGGAGCTCCAAGAAGTGCGAAGAGCCTGTTAGGAGGAGATGAGCGACATGCGTGCTAGTTTGGAGGAGATGCGTAATGGGATTAAGGCCTTGTTGTTGTCGACGTATACCACCTTTTCTATTTCCATGCTTGCTTATTATAATTCTTCATATTTATATACTNATCACGGTGGATTTCTCTACTCTTCTTCTTAAGAGTGGTTGGTGCTCAAAAGTCCAGCGCTGTAAAGGTTAGGCTAATTTAGTGCTAATAAAGAGCGCTAAAGCCGCACGAGTGACTTAAGAAAAGTTAGTCCGTGACAAGTGACTCCATAATGGTTCGTGGTTCTTTCCATTCAGTCCTCGAAACCTTACTTCCTGGGTGAATTTTCCATAATTTGTTTACATTGCAAGAGTATTATAGATAGTTGTAACACATAATTTTGAGAAAACAATTAAAATTTTGACAATTTTAAAATATATTTCAAATTTTGCATTCCCCAATATATGACCGAATCAATTTTATAAAATTTTACATGTCAAATCAATCAATTAGATATATAGCACAACACATGAATTGTATATGTATTAAAAAGGTACAGGAATATAAAATAAAAATTCATTTAAACATAAGTAATCATTTAATTAATCTCTAATCCCAGCACCATATCTAGCTGATCAATTGCCACAACCACATTGTAAGATAAAATCAATGGTCTGGGATTCATAGCACCATAAATAAATTCCTCTAGAGCCTTCACATTTGTCCATTACCACTCCTGATTCTTCGTTCCATTGTTTTGGCCATTGTTTTGGCTAGGCCAGAGGAAACATCAAGAACGTGAAAAGTAAAGTTTTAATCAAAATTTTATACATAAATATAAATATATATTGAATAGCAAAATAATTAGGATTACATAAAGNTTTTCCATTGCATTATCTTCTCCATTCCCCATCATCCCTCTTAAAATCAAATATTTATGAATCAATACTTCCNCATCACACAAAAAGCCCAAAGTATTCATCCACTTGAACCAACCAACTTGAATTTTACAATTAACATCCCCATCTATATCGCCATCGCTTTGAACAACAGACCCGAGATATCTAAATCGTTCACACTTTTAATAATTTGATCACCCAAAGTTACACTTCTGTCACTAGAGTTACTACTACTAAAATTAAATTCCATGTATTTAGTTTTAGTTCTACTCAAATGAAGTCCTTTAAACTCTAATGTAGACCTCCATAATTCAAGTTTTTCCTGGGCTTCTCCTCTCGTCTTATTCGCGAGAAGGATATCATCAGCAAAAAGCATACACCAAGGTACATCCTCCTGTAAATGTCCAGTAAGACCATCCATAACTAAAGCAATCCCTGATGTAGTCCAACAGAAATAAAAAAATATTTGGACAATCCTCATTTAGTTTGAACAAAAGTAACAGCTATAGTTCGAACAAGACTAACACAAAGATATCATACCAATCTCTGATAGAAAAGGATCTGAATAATCCACGCATCATAGTAAAAATCTTCCAAAATTAGCAGAAATGGTCAGGCTGATGTGGTACATAAAATTATTCCAATGACGCCTTGAAACCAAGGAACTTACTTTGCAGCAGCATCTGAGGTTCTCTGTCTGTGGTTCTAAAATTCGTTTATGCAGTTTCTGCAGCTTTTCTATTCTTATTTGTAATACATGTCGTTACTATTCATCTGGGTGATTCCTGCATAACCTCATTTCATGACTAGTGCAACTTTGTGTAATACATGTCGTGGTGGTAGTTGTTCAGTCAGCAGTGTGTCACGCTCCGCTATATTCAAGAAATTGGCAAGGCAAGCATAGGGCAAAAGATTCTAGAGAATGTTGGAATGTAGGGAGCCATCCAAGGGGTTCTAGAAGATTCCACCCAATTCTAGAGAAAATAAGAAAGAAATGCTCCAAGGAGAAATTCAGAAGAACCTAGAATGTTCAGGGCTTTGTGTGTGATAAGAGAGGAACGTAGAACTCTCTAAAAACTATAATAATTTAATGTGTCCTAGAATATTCCATTAGGCTTAGAGGAGGCTATAAATAGGAGTCTCTCCCCTTATTTTTAATCACCCAAGCATTGAATCAAAGCTTTCAAGTATTCAAGTGTGAAGTATTCATTTCTCTCTACTCTTTTTCTTAAGAGTGTTTGATGCTCAAAGATCCAACGTTGCAAGGGTTAGACTAATTTAGTGCTAATAAAGAGCACTAAAGCCGCACTGGTGATTTAAATAAAGTTAGTATGTGACAGTTGGTATCAGAAACTTGGTTCGAAGGAATGGAAAAAAGCATTAAAGAGCATGTGATGGAGTCGGAAGCCACTAATGTGGAGTCATCTCAAGGGTAAGATCGCCGGGAGCAAAGAAATCCCGTTGCACCCAAGCCACATGGGAAGTCCAAGGAGATCATGCTTGGCTTAGATTCGCGCCTTGCTCAGATGGAGTCGCGCCTTGCTCGAATGGAGGAGGCAATGAATGGCATGGATGGTTAAGTAGAGGATCTTGACCAAAAAGCTGATGGACTCGAGGAGGAGGGCGTCACAATCCATTCGACGATCAAAGATATGATGCTCCAACTTAAGGAGACTCTAATGGGTCATATGGCTAAGTTACAGGAGAATTTGTTGGGGGAGCTCCAAGAAGTGCGAAGAGCCTGTTAGGAGAAGATGAGCGACATGCGTGCTAGTTTGGAGGAGATGCATAAAGATATTTCATTGTGCAAGAGATCACTAGCAACATGCACCAGCCATCCCACTTTTGAAGCCAAGAGGATTGAAGTTCCAAAACCTATGAGTTTTGGAGGGGAATAGAGCAATACTTTTGAGCAATGAGGATTGCCGATGAAGACGCGAAAATATAATTTGCCTCTCTTTATCTCTCGGACATCGCTATGCTTTGATGGAGAAGAAGAAAAGGAGATGTAGAGAAAGGTTTGTGATCCATATCCATTTTCAATGACTTTAAGAGAGAGCTAAAGAGGCAGTTTTACCCCAAGAATGTTGAGGATGAGACTCGAGCCCGGCTGCGAAGGCATAAGCAAGATGGTTTGATTCGGGACTACATTAAGGAGTTTACAAGCTTGGTTATTGAAATCCCCGATATGTCAGACAATGATGTTCTCTTCAACTTCATGGATGTTAACATTAGGCAAAGACTGAGCTTAGGAGGCGAGGAGTGCAAGATCTTATCACTGCCATCGCAGTTGCTGAAAACTTGGTTGATTATTTAATGGAATCTAGAAAGCCTGAAGATAAGAAGAGTTCTGATGTCAAAGGCGGGGATGACAAGGGTAAAAACAAGGAGAAGAAATGTCGTGAATCACCTCCAACAAAGGCAAGAAACAAGGGGAAGACCAACAACAAGTCATATCAAAATCGTTGCTTTCTTTGTGAAGGACCTCATTAGGGGCCCTCAACTCTCTTCTTGCAAGTCATGAGGAAGGAAGTGATAGGGAAAATGGCATGGAGGCACATGTGGGATCTCTTCAACTGCTTAACGGGATGCAAGCTCTAACAAAACCCCATGGGAAAGGGTTACTCATTGTGGGGATAGTAATAAGAGGGAAGACCACCAGAGCAATGGTGGATACGGGTGCTTCCCACAACTTCATCTCCAGCGAGGAAACAAAAAGGTTGGGGTTGCGAATGACTAAAGGAGGAGGCTCTATCAAAGTCGTCACTTAACAGAGATATCAATCGACAGAGTGGCCAAGGGAGTCAAGACCAGCATTGAGGCATGGTCAAGTACTCTAAACTTCTCTTTCATTCCTTTGGATGATTATAAAGTTGTCCTAGCAATGAAATTCTTGAAGCAAGCAAGAGCATTCCCAATGTCATTTGCTAATAGTTTGTGCATCACTAAGGGGATTCAAGCTTGCTCGGTACCGATAATAAGGATAAGCAAGCAAGGATTCAAATCACTATCAGTAATCCAGCTCAAAGATAGCATTGCACAGGAGGCAAGGGATAAGTCGTAGGCCAGTAAGACGTGCTACCTGACACCACTCTCCCATAACACCAAGGAGAAACCAAAGTTTGTCAAATTTGGTGGAAAACCGAAGAGGCAGTTTCAAAGGTGCAGGGGAAGCCGCAATGAGGGCATTAAAAGTTTAAGTGGGGGAGAGTGTCACGCTCCACTATATTTAAGAACAACTAAATCAACATTGAGGTGAGTATCAATACTCTTATACTAGAGTAATATTTTAATTTTTATCGATCAAATACACTTATTGTTACTATTATATTTATAGCACTACATACCAATGAGTCAGGATTCTGTTGAATTTTATTCATATTAGTGGAGTAACATGTAAACTTAGTATTATCATAGATATGGGTTCGTGTGCAAGTATATTGGTTGTTATATAAATAATAATGAAATGATCATTACTGGATAATGTTTGTTATAGTATGTTTGCACGTGCATTTTAACTATGATAGTCACAATTTTATCATACTAGCGGGAGAACGCTAAGGTACTCGTGCACGTAAATAGGAAAACAAATATTCATAATGAAGTACCTTAAATGACACAAGTTTGAACGGTTTTGTTGTGACGGTTGCATACAGATTAAAAAGTTATTGATTGAAAATGATATAGAAAGAGATATAGTGAATGTTTAAAACCAACTTGAGTGATCATACAAAATAGAATAAACCACAAAATGCTCTTAATTTTTACAATGTATAATTGGCATGCATCTCCTTTTTTTATTTAATTATTATAGTTTAGCAGTATGAGTATTCACTAGTTTTGTTTAGGTTACTGTTGTTTTAAACAAATATTTTAGCTTTAATTAAAAGATTAAAAAATGAGCAATAGAAAAAATAAGTTTATGATAGAAGCAAACAACCAGTAACGAAATAAATTTAAGTGTACTACTTTAATTTAATTTCTTCAGTGGCTCTTTCTTTAATTAAATAATAGATATAGAAAATGAATATAGAAAATTTTAATGTTCGACCATCTATTCCCGTCTTGGTTGATTCCAAACTTCGGGTCGGGTCATAACAAAAGTCGTATTACAGCAAAGTTTGGATTTATTAATGTAATCTTGATGAAAAGAGCCAATATGAAAATTACACGGAAATTTTAATAATAATAATAATAATATTAATATTAATATTAATATTAATATTAAAAATTTAAATTAACACCATTTAAGTAATTATTTTAATTTAGGCAAATGAATGCACCTGAGATTCAAAAAGAGGGGTATGTGGTAGAAAATGNTTAATATTAATATTAATATTAATATTAATATTAAAGATTTAAATTAACACCAATTAAGTAATTATTTTAATTTAGGCAAATGAATGCACCTGAGATTCAAAAAGAGGGGTATGTGGTAGAAAATGAATTGTCACCTGTTAATGTTAATACGAATATTCTGACCCACATGATGATGTTGATGAAATAACTGATTCAGGAGTCCAAACTACAATCTAGTGTGCGTGAGCCAGTTGTTGTGGGTAAGTATTTGAAGATATTTCAATATCTATTCGAGGAGACTGAAGATTCAATTGAAGTAGAGAACTGGCTAATGAAAATAAAAAAGATATTAGATAGCATGCTTACCCGGATGAAAGAGTGTTTGTTAGGTATGACTCATATGTCATATAAGGGACAAATGTTGGAGCAGAGCGGAGCAGAAGATTCTGTCCAAATCAGGGAAGTTTCCTTATGTGGGATGGGGGTGAGTTACAGAGGTAATTTAGTAATTACATATTATACTCAAGGTTTCATTTTCTACTCTTTTTAATGTTATAAATAGGTCTGTTTGCAATCCTAGGTTAATTAGATTCTGTATCCTATACTCTTTTTCTGAATTAGTAGAAAAGTTGTTGTTCTGCTCCCGATGACGTAGACATCTTTGCCGAACCTCATTAAATCTCTTTGTGTTCTTCTGGATTTATGTCGATTCCTGTTTTTCTTCGCCCTAATTTCTCAATAAGTGGTATCAAAACTAGGTTCTAGGGCATGGAAGAAAAATTTCAGTGGCGCAAGAAGAAGAAGATTTGGCAGAGGAGGATTCTATGGTTAGGAAGGTCGACTCGGCGATTTGCGCATTGAGTGTTCGGCGTAAGCCTTGCGAATTGAAGTTCGCGCAACCAGGCGAGAAGGCAGCGACGAAAAGGTTTGTAGAGGAGCAAAGGTTCGCAGAGAAGGGTTTTAAGCGGCACTTCCGTAAATTCTTCGGCGGCCTGGATCGCAACCCGAATTCGGCGAGGCTTCGGCAAAGGATCTGCGAGCGTTGCGATTTGGAGGTTCGCAACCAGACCTCGCGACAGAAGAAAATCGCGATTGGAAGGGAATCGAAAGGAATTTTCCAGCGGCTGCGGAGAAGGAAATTAGAACTTCTGATTTTATTCTTTTGCGGGAGATGGAGAAGTAAATTTGAAAAAAATTAAGTTTCGATTTTATTCTTTCTGCTACAGGGGAGCAATATGTAAGGCACGGAGGCTGAAGAAAAGAAAGTTTTTGAAATTCAGTTAATAAAAGAAAATATTTTAATTAAGAGGGACTTAATTAAGGAAGCTTAATTAAGAAAATATTTCAATCTTTTCTTTTCAAAAAAAAATTGTTACTTTTCTAAAAAAATAACTTAATTACGGAAATTTATTCAATTCTTTTTTTGAGAAAGATTAAGTAATTGCAGAAGAATTTACATAATAATTTGTTGAGAGATCAATTTCAAATGACAATTTCTGGTGCAAAATTCGAGGTAGTGAAGTTTGATGAAACTGGTAACTTCGGATTGAGGCAAACAAGAGTAAAAGATCTGTTGGCTCAACAAGGAATCTTTAAAGTTTTGCGAGCAGCAAAATCAGATGTCATTGAGGATGAAGATTGGGAAGAATTACAACAATAAGAGACAGCAACTATACATTTATGTCTGACAGAAGAGACTATGTATCACATAATGAATCTAAAATCTCTAGGGGAGGTATGGATCTCTGAAAAATAAATTACATTTGAAGCAAAAGTTGTATGGGCTGAAGATACAAGAAGGTTCTGATCTGGCGCAGCATATTAATGGTTTCAATCAAATAATCACAGATTTATCACGGCTTGATGTGACTATCAAGGATGAAAACCGAGCAATGATTTTGTTGTGTTCACTGTCTTCTTCATATGAACATCTGGTGACTACTCTTACATATGGTAAAGAAACTACAAAGTTGATGAGATCACTGCAGCATTATTGGCTCACAACCTGCGGAAGCATAATGCAGGGGAAAGCTCTCATGGCGACAGTTTATATGTTAAGGGTAAGCAAAATCGTGGAAAAAAGAAAAAGGAGAGTTCTAGAATGCGAAATTTCAGATCGAAGTCCCAAGGCAAAAAGACAATTTATTGCTACAATTGCAATGAGCTAGATCATATGAAGAAAGATTGTCCAAAGCTCAAGAACAAACTGGGGAAAAAAATGATGGATCATTGAAGTCTGTAAATGTGGTGCAGAGTGACAATTCAGATTGTAGTGATGGCGATATGCTTTCAGTTTCATTAACTCAGTTCACAGATGCATAAATTCTTGATTCAAGATGCTTTTATCACATAACGCCAAACAGGGAGTGGTTTTCTTCATACAGATCAACTAATTCTGACTCAGTTTATATAGGTGATGATAGATGTTGCAATATTGTTATTATTGAAGAAGTCAGAATTAAATATATGATGGCATAGTTAAAACATTATATGATGTCAGGCATATTCCAGATCTGAAGAAAAATTTGATTTCCTTGAGAACTTTACATATAAATGGTTTCATTCTTAAAGCACATGAGGATAGGAAAACTATCAGAATTGTTAAGGGTGCACTGACTGTGATGAAAAAAAAATTAACTGCAGCTAATATCTATAAACTATTGGGGAGTACAGTTGTAGGTGGAGTTCATTCTGTGGAGTCAAATGATGACAGTACAAAGCTATGGCACATGCGTCTGTGTCATCTCAGTGAACGTGTGATGGTGAAATTGTTTAGAAGAAATTTGTTGCATGGTGTTAAAAGTTGTAAGCTCGACCTTTGTAAATTTTGTGTTCTTAGAAAACAGACTAGAGTCAGTTTTATGACTACAAAACATAAAACTGAAGGAATTCTTAATTATGTGCATTCTGATGTATGGGGCTCTACCAGAAAATCGTCATTGGGAGGATCTCAGTATTTTGTTACCTTTATTGATGATTTCTCCAGGAAAGTTTGAGTGTATTTCTTGAAGCAGAAATCTGAAGTCTTCTCTAAATTTACGATGTGGAAAGCTGAGGTGGAGAACCAAACTGACAGAAAGATCAAGTATTTAAGGTCCAATAATAGAACAGAGTACACAGATTCGCAGTTTCAGAAATTCTGTAAGAAATATGGGGTTTAGAGGCATTTTTCAGTGCGCAAGACACCACAGCAGAATGATGTGGTAGAAAGGATGAATAGGTCCTTAACAAAAAGGACAAGATTCTTAAAACTGAATGCAGGGCTTCCTAAGAGTTTCTGGGCAGAGGCTTTGAACATGACATGTTATCTCATCAATAGATCACATCGGGCATCATTGGCTGGCAAGATCACAGAAGATGTATGGACAGGTAATCCAGTTAATTTCGATCATTTACGGATTTTTGGTTATCTTGCTTATGCGCATGTTCCTGGAGATGAAAGATAAAAACTTGATGCAAAATCCAAGAAGTGTGTCTTTCTAGTTACTAGAAATGTGTGAAAGGATACAAGTTTTGGAATCTGATTACAAAGAAGATGGTGATCAGCAAAGATACAGTTTTTGATGAACAATTCATATTGCAGTAGAATCAAGACAAGATGTCAACGAACAGTTTCAATTCAGATGCAGTGCAGATGGATTTAGAACAACATCCAAAAACAACTGAGAGAGTTGAAGGTTCAAATCCAACACCTGGTGATTTCATTCCAGATGATCTGCAGAATTATAATCTAGTCAGAGACAGACAAAGAAGCATCAATATAAGGTCTCCTAGCAGATTGGGTTATGAAGACTTGATCTCTTGTGTACTTCTCATCCACAGTGATGATCTAATCACTTTTCAAGGAGTTATCACTAGACATGAGGAAGAGAAATGGATGAGTGCAATGGCTGAGGAGAAGTCTTTGCAGAAAAATCATACATGGGAGCTAGTTCAACTTCCTGAGGGAAAGAATGTCATTGGGTGCAAGTGGATGTACAAAAGGAAACCAGCAGTATCAGAAAAAGAAGGGGAAAAGTTCAACGCTTGAATAGTAGTAAAGGGGTTTTCACGGCAGAAGGAGATAGCTTATGATGAAATTTTCTCCTGTGGTCAGACAAACTTCAATCAGGGCAGTGCTTGCATTAGTAGTCATTTGGGATTTGTATATGGAGCAGATGGATGTTAAAACTATTTTCTTGCAAGATGATCTGGAGGAGCAGATTTACATGGAGCAGCCAGAAGGGTTCACTCAACCTGGACATAAGCATTTGGTTTGCAGGTTAAAGAAATCGTTGTGTAGGTTGAAAGTCTCCAAGACAATGATATAAACGGTTCTACTCCTACATTATTTAGATTGGCTACAAGAGATGTGAGTATGATTGTTGTGTTAATGTGAAGAGTCTTGATAATCGTTCTATTATTTTCCTGTTACTGTATGTTGATAATATACTGATTGCTGCAAAGAATATGAATGATATCCGTGGTTTGAAAGTTTTATTGAGTCAGGAATTTGACATTAAAGACTTGGGTCCTACGAAGAAGATTCTTGGAATGAGATTCATCGAGATAGAGGCTCAAGACGATTATGTTTATCTCAAAATGGCTATGTTGAGCAAGTGTTGGACAGGTTTGAGATGATTAAAGCAAAGTCTGTAAGCACTCCTTTGGCAAATCATTTTAAGCTTTCTTCAGAACAGTGTCCTAAGACCGATAAAGAAATCGAAGGCATGGCAAATGTTTCATATGCCAGTGTAGTTGGCTACTTGATGTATGCAATGGTATGTACTCGTCCTGACATGGCTCATGTTGTTAGTCAAGTCTGCAAATATGTCTCAACTAGGAAAGCGACATTGGGAAGCAGTCAAATGAATTTTTAGGTATCTAAAGTGTATTGTAGGACATAAAATTATTTTTGGCAGTCAGCAGGATGATCCTTCAATTGTAGGGTACGTTGATTCAGACTATGCAAGTGATTTAGATGGCAGAAGGTCTACAAATGGGTATGTGTTTACTCTTGGTGGAGGGCCTATATGTTAAAAATTAACAATTCAGTCTATTGGGGCATTATCAACAATTGAAGTTGAGTACATGGCAGTATCTGAAGCTGCACAAGAAGCCTTATAGTTTGTTGGGCTAGTAAAGGAACTGGGTCTTAAGCAAGGTGAAGTTCAGTTGCATTGTGACAGTCAGAGTGCTATTTATCTGGCTAAGAACCAGGTGTACCATGCGAGAACCAAGCACATTGATGTCAGGTATCACAAGATCAGAGAATTGATTGTTTCTGGTGAGATACAGTTATAGAAGGTTCATACTGATGAAAATGCAGCTGATATGTTGACCAAGTCAGTTACTATCAACAAGTTATTGCATTGCTTGCACTTGTTGAATGTTTACAATTGCTAGAGAAGTCTGGTGGCCCAACCCACTTCTAGTATGTAAAAAACTTCATGATGTATTTCTCCTATGGGACTGGATATTCGCAAAGGTGGAGATTTGTTAGGTATGGCTCATATACCATATAAGGGACATACTGGAGCAGAGCGAAAGATTCTGTCCAAATCAGGGGAGTTTCCTTATATGGGTTGGGGGTGAGGTACAGGAGTAATTTGGTAATTACATATTGTACTCAAGATTTTCTTTTCTGCTCTTTCTAAGGTTATAAATAGGTTTGTTTGCAACCCTAGGTTAATTGGATTTTGTATCATGTACTCTTTTTCTGGATTATTGAAAAAGTTGGCGCTCTGATCCCGAGGACGTAGACATCTTTGTTGAACCTCGTTAAATCTCTTTGTGCTCTTCTGAATTTGTGTTGATTCCTATTTTTCTTCGCCCTAATTTCTCAACAGTGTTGTCAGCTTCTTTGGTGTTGGATGGAGAGATCGAAAGGAGATGGCATGGGCAGCATCTGAATAGGTTATGGGGCATAGCCAATATGAAGATAAGGAAGAGTTCGTGAAGCTTTTCAAAGAGTGGTTTGTTTCCCTATTCGCTCGAAGACATGTGACAAATTAATCAAGTTGGTGTAGAAAAAAAAAATAATCATGCAGAACGAAGCAAAATTCACTGCACCGTCAAGGTACGCACCATAATAAATAGCTACTACAGCAGTGAAATACTACAGATTCATTTTCAGATTAAAGTAATTGATCAGACAACAGTCGGTGCCTCTGAGGATAGATAACTATCAATGTTAGCAAAGCGGGTTAAGCAATTAGAGATTGATTTCCAGGTTATTCAAAAGTTTTGATAAAAAAGAGCATGTGGATCAATCAGAACTATTCAATGTGAAGAAACCCAAATTCAATTCAGATAGATTCAACGGTGACACCTTTTGTAGTACCGTAATCACTTGTGTCAAATGTGGAAAATAACATAAAGGTGAATGTTTGATTGACTCTCACACATGTTATTCATGTGGCCAACCTAGTCATATAGCTATATCTTGCCCTTCTCTTTGCCAAAAAACCTCAGAGGAATAGAAATCGCTTGGAGCACCTTCACAAAAAATTACAAGTGGGCAGAGAATGATAGAGTCTATAGCTTTAGCTCCCATCCAAGGTCAATCCAGATAGCAGTTCCATCTCAAGTTTATTTCCTTACTAATAGAGAGCCTGAAGAACCTACTGATGATGCTAATATTGATGTCGTTAACGATTGATGGGTGTTGTGTTTTATAACATGTTATTAGAGTGCCATTCTAATGTATGTCTTTATCGAAAGATGTGTGTTGTTGTTGTGATGTTTCCTTGCTGCAGGTGTGATGTTACCCTGTGTCAGTTGACGGGTGAGTGAAGTTCAGTTGAGCTAACTTATATCAAACCTTTGTTTTATTGTATTCATGTTTCAACTTTTTGAATGAGATTCAACTTTTTAAATGAGATTTAAGGATAATGTAAGTCTTACCTGCTTAATAAGAAGTGATTTGAGGCCTGAAGTGGATTATGCAAATTTCAATGATGAAATTTTTTGGACGGGTGATTGCAATAACTAGTTAAAAATAAATTAATAAATAATAATGTGAATAATTGAAAGGGAGCATCATTTTCATAGGACCAAACAACTGTTCATAAGGGAACTGTTTAGTATTTACTCTCGTTCAAATCAGTGAAGGGAAGAAACCAAGAGTGAGAGCGAGAGACTGAGTGAGGGTGAGTCAGAATAAAGATGTTACTGTGTGAAAAAGACGAAGAGGGGAAAGGGTGGATCGCACACATTGAAGATGTCGTGCGGGTATCCTGTGCAAGAAAGAAAAAAGGAGAGTTTGTGCATTAATTGAACGAGAGAAGAAGAATCGAACTACTCCTTTATGAAAGAAAGGAGAAGAGAGGAGGATGTGTTGGAGTCTCGTGCGTAAGAAGGGACATGCCTTAAGTGTACAAACCTAGCCAAGCCAAAATACGAGGAAGGAGGCACGCCTGTGCTAGTTTGAGAAAAAAGGAGTTGTCGTAAGAACTGAAAGTCTGGGGAATTGGCGAGTGAGAAAAAGATTATGATTGAGGCCGAAGGAAGAAACTTCATCGAGCAGGCGAGGGCCGCGGCGATGGCGTGTGAAAGTTGGAACCGAGTTATGTGCATGAAGGAAGAAAGGGGTAGAAGTGAGGTCTTTACAGATTCGAGCTTTGAGCAAATGAAGAGAAGAATAGGCGAATTAAGAAAAATTTTGTGTGGCAGTTTGACGGACCAAGTAGCGGAAGGAAAAATTTAAGCCAAGTGTTTGTTTATATGAGTTATTTTTATATATTAAATTAATTTATACTAAGAAATTAATAAGAGATTATGTAAATTAATGTCATGAGACTTAAAAAAAGACTTAGGTTACAGGTTTAAGCGGAAAGATGTGAGTCAGAGTTTTAGCTAAGTCAGTGGAAAATTTAAATCCTATTAATGTAAGTTTTAAGTCAAATTATATATATAAATATAAATATAAATATGTATTGAAAAGTAAAATAATTAGGATTACATAAACTAAAACAATAAAAATTTCATACTTAAATAATAAAAAATTAATAGCTACTTAAAATAACAATAAAATATTTTTTTAGTAATATGAATACTCATGTTTTATTGTTGGCTTTATATTTAGAAGAATCGAGGTCAAGTAAATCGAAGAACAAATAAATCAACATCGAGCTGAGTACTCATATTCTTATACTATAGTGATAATTTACTTCTTTTTGATCAAATACACTTATTTTTACTGTTATATTTATCGCAATGCATACCATTGAGTTATGGTTCTATTGAGTTTTATTCATATTATTGGTGGGACATGTATACTCATTATTATCATAGATATGGGTTCGAGTGCAAGCATATTCATTGTTATATAAATGATAATGAATAGCTCATTAGTAGATAAGGTTTTCTATAATGTGTTTGCATGTACATACTTTGCTATGATAGAGTCATCCTTTTATGGTACTAGCAATGGAACGCTAAGGTACTCGTACACGTAAAGAAAAAAAAACATTTATAATAAAATACCTTAAATTATACAAGTTTAGACGATGCACCTATAACGGTTGTATACAGATTAAAAAGATATTGTTATGTAAATGATATAGTAAGACATAGTAGATGTTTAAAATCACTTTTAGTGTTCATATTTGATAGTATAAACCACTGAATGCTCTTATATTGACATGCAGTTTATAAGTATGAGTAATCACTAATTTTATTTAGCATATAGTTATTTTAAACTAACATTATAAGATTAATTAAGTGATTAAAAGATAAGTGATAGAAGAAAAAATATTTATAAAAGATGACAACCAGTAACAAAGTAAATTTAATGGTATTGCTTTAATTTAATTTTTTTGTGCACCTTTCTTTAATTAAATATTAGTTATAAAAAATGAATATAGAAAATTTAAATTTCTACCATCTAACCAACTGTTCCAATCTTGATTAATTCCAAACCTGAGCCAAGTCATAACAGCAACAGACCAAGTACTCAGGTCTACGGTTATTAAGGTTTTGCCTTGTATGGTTTTGGAGGTCGCATATTCTTTTGGATATGTACTTTTATTATGTGAGATTTAGCAGCTCTATATATATATTTTTGTGATGTGATTTTTACATGATTCTAAGTATATGAAAATAGGTATGCCTTAAGAATGAAAATAGATTATAAATATTTGTGATGATTTAGGCTAATTATTACCCACTTTGTTCTAATAGACGCAAGTCTGAATAGGGGTGAGTGAGAATTTTGTTTTTTTGAGTCGTCTGTCTCTGTGGCATCACGATTAACCCTAAAGGGGGTGTAACATTGGGAAACTGAAATATAGAAAGAGAATAGTCTAGATGAATAAGAAAATACTTTGGATAAGAAAATCATTTTCTAATTGTAATCAATTCCTTGATTAAGTGCAATTTAAAAAATTGTGAGGTTCTTTCCATAAAAGTATAAGGCTTACTTGTCAATGACTTGTGCCTCTTTTTTTTGCTAACTTCTCTTCATGATATAGTTTTTTTGCCTTATTTATTGGAAGTAAAATTTATTTTTTGCATGCAACCATTTGATGGCTTTCTTTCTTTTCTATAAAATTTCGAGCCTGAGTTTCATGGTCCATAAGTTTTTCTCATTAATTTATAATAATAGGCAAAAGGCTCATTCATCAAAATTGGATTTTAACATTTTCAATGCCATTGAAAAAAGAAAATAGTTGTTTTATGATTAATAGTTTTATTTTTAGAAAAAAAATATTGTATGAATTGCGTTGGTTAGTTCCATCTTAATCATATAGGTATTTGTTTTAGAAATCCTATATCATAGAACATCCTACAACAGAATTGATATCATAGCTAAAGATATGCAGTAGAGCACAATATGATGATCAATGATCACATCAACGAAAAAAACCAATTTTCAAAAATCTATGACAAAAATGTAATACAAATAAAAAAATTTATGCAAGATTATTGATTATTTCAACAACATCATCATGAAATCAAGAATAATTTCTCCACAATTATTTACAGGTTTATTTCTAGGGTTGGGTGTAGCTCCATCATGATTTTTTTTTTTAATTTTGATAATTTAGAAATATTGATGCATTGCGTGTAAAGAGAAAATACTATAACGAACAAAAGAACAGCTTCAAATCATATTACCCCCGGATTCAATTTCAAATCAAGTATGACATGAAATTCTAAGAGCAATAGTCTTGCATATTAGTGAATTCTACCACTTTCATCTCTCTCCCTTCTAGTTGTTTTTCATTACTGGTTGAGAAAAAGATTGAATTTTGTTATCTTTCTATGGAATAAGAAGAAGTGAAAGTCTCCAAATATTGAAAAAGAAAAAGTGAAAATCTCCAAATATATTCAATTTTCGTTTGTGAAATATATATTCAACTTTCTTTAGTGTTATATGTTCGAACTGTGCTACTAAATTCTATTTTAACTCTTGTGAATTTAAGGTGATGAATTGAGAGAAAGTGATTGGCAAGTATTGAATTGCATCAAGGTCTATACTTGCTTAAGAAGAGAAATTCTCTTACACATAAATATTTTATCCACCATTGTCTACTCATATTCCTGAGTCTTTTGTGCCATCTGTTAAAAGTCAAGTTTTATTATGGGATTGCTACGTGGGTCATCTCAATTTTTATTATATTGCAAAGTAATATCACATCACTTTATTAACAAAAAGCTAGAGTTTTATCAGTGTAAAACATATCAATTGGCTATACTCGTCATGTATATCCTCTNACCTGAGCCAAGTCATAACAGCAACAGACCAAGTACTCAGGTCTACGGTTATTAAGGTTTTGCCTTGTATGGTTTTGGAGGTCGCATATTCTTTTGGATATGTACTTTTATTATGTGAGATTTAGCAGCTCTATATATATATTTTTGTGATGTGATTTTTACATGATTCTAAGTATATGAAAATAGGTATGCCTTAAGAATGAAAATAGATTATAAATATTTGTGATGATTTAGGCTAATTATTACCCACTTTGTTCTAATAGACGCAAGTCTGAATAGGGGTGAGTGAGAATTTTGTTTTTTTGAGTCGTCTGTCTCTGTGGCATCACGATTAACCCTAAAGGGGGTGTAACATTGGGAAACTGAAATATAGAAAGAGAATAGTCTAGATGAATAAGAAAATACTTTGGATAAGAAAATCATTTTCTAATTGTAATCAATTCCTTGATTAAGTGCAATTTAAAAAATTGTGAGGTTCTTTCCATAAAAGTATAAGGCTTACTTGTCAATGACTTGTGCCTCTTTTTTTTGCTAACTTCTCTTCATGATATAGTTTTTTTGCCTTATTTATTGGAAGTAAAATTTATTTTTTGCATGCAACCATTTGATGGCTTTCTTTCTTTTCTATAAAATTTCGAGCCTGAGTTTCATGGTCCATAAGTTTTTCTCATTAATTTATAATAATAGGCAAAAGGCTCATTCATCAAAATTGGATTTTAACATTTTCAATGCCATTGAAAAAAGAAAATAGTTGTTTTATGATTAATAGTTTTATTTTTAGAAAAAAAATATTGTATGAATTGCGTTGGTTAGTTCCATCTTAATCATATAGGTATTTGTTTTAGAAATCCTATATCATAGAACATCCTACAACAGAATTGATATCATAGCTAAAGATATGCAGTAGAGCACAATATGATGATCAATGATCACATCAACGAAAAAAACCAATTTTCAAAAATCTATGACAAAAATGTAATACAAATAAAAAAATTTATGCAAGATTATTGATTATTTCAACAACATCATCATGAAATCAAGAATAATTTCTCCACAATTATTTACAGGTTTATTTCTAGGGTTGGGTGTAGCTCCATCATGATTTTTTTTTTTAATTTTGATAATTTAGAAATATTGATGCATTGCGTGTAAAGAGAAAATACTATAACGAACAAAAGAACAGCTTCAAATCATATTACCCCCGGATTCAATTTCAAATCAAGTATGACATGAAATTCTAAGAGCAATAGTCTTGCATATTAGTGAATTCTACCACTTTCATCTCTCTCCCTTCTAGTTGTTTTTCATTACTGGTTGAGAAAAAGATTGAATTTTGTTATCTTTCTATGGAATAAGAAGAAGTGAAAGTCTCCAAATATTGAAAAAGAAAAAGTGAAAATCTCCAAATATATTCAATTTTCGTTTGTGAAATATATATTCAACTTTCTTTAGTGTTATATGTTCGAACTGTGCTACTAAATTC
This sequence comes from Phalaenopsis hybrid cultivar, assembly GCA_002079205.1. NCBI lineage: Eukaryota > Viridiplantae > Streptophyta > Magnoliopsida > Asparagales > Orchidaceae > Phalaenopsis > Phalaenopsis hybrid cultivar. The sequence goes on from JXCR01130613.1 coordinate 210,508, forward strand.
TATTTTAACTCTTGTGAATTTAAGGTGATGAATTGAGAGAAAGTGATTGGCAAGTATTGAATTGCATCAAGGTCTATACTTGCTTAAGAAGAGAAATTCTCTTACACATAAATATTTTATCCACCATTGTCTACTCATATTCCTGAGTCTTTTGTGCCATCTGTTAAAAGTCAAGTTTTATTATGGGATTGCTACGTGGGTCATCTCAATTTTTATTATATTGCAAAGTAATATCACATCACTTTATTAACAAAAAGCTAGAGTTTTATCAGTGTAAAACATATCAATTGGCTATACTCGTCATGTATATCCTCTCTTTCAGTACAAAAACTTGCATCCTTTTTTTATCATCCACGATGACATTTGAGGACCATCAAAATTAAAAATCATCAATGGAGCTAGATGGTTTGTCTCCTTCAATGATTATCGCACAAGAATCAATTGGATATTTCTCATGAACTTTCAGTCCTTTGATGACATGATTTTCAATCAATTTTAATGAAAAATTAAAATTATCAAAATTAATAATGCAAAAGAATACTTCAACTCGATCATTAGAACCTACCTTACAAAGAACTATATTATTCATGTGATTTCCTATGTTGAGATTTCACAACATGGGATAGCTGAGAGGATGAATATACATCTCCTCAAGGTATCTAGGTCTATAAAACTCTCATACTGTCCCAAAATTTTTTTGTGGAAATGCAGTACTCACGGCCACCAACCTCCTTAATAGAATGTCTAGCGAGTTCGTTGGATACAAAGCTCCTCTCCATATTTAAATGAAAGAATACCCTCATGTTAGAGCATTCTCATCCAATATTACATTAAAAATATTTGGACATCTCATTAGTTTACATTCACCGCCCATACCACACAATATTTGACCCAAAAGTTCTTTTCAAGATGGAAAAGTTCAATTAGGTAGGCATTAATGTCACTTGGGATTGAAGACTATTCAGTGCTAGTGGAGAGGGCTAGCTGGGTGGAAATTAATTTTCAGTATGCTCGGAAGCATGAGACTTGCACAAGAAAAATAGTTTGAAAGAAGTTGCGCCAGCAGTTTATTTTGGAGAGTTTACTTGGAAGAAGATAAAGGCATATGTTGAAGGAGTTAATAATCAGGCTAATAGCACAGAGTCATGCATTAAATGTGGGGAGTTATACTATGGTGAATGTTTATTTGGTTCTAAGATATCTTACTCACGTAGACAATTTGGACATCAGATGAGGAACTGCTCTAATTTTGCACAAAATTTCAAACCAAATGTCAACTCAGAAATGGATTCAGCTCAAAGGAATTTTCAGGAGAGAACTACTTGGAGTGGTCATTAGAAGATACAAAACCTAGTGAAGTGACTCATAAGGAGCAATTCAGGCAAAACTTATTGATTTACTTAATTAAAAGGTGATTGTCTTGCGTGTGTCAGATGGGGGGCAATCATGACCTTTTAGGTCAGTGTAAGGTTTATTTTTAATTTACTTATTTATTTATTTATTTATTGGTTTAGGATTTAGTTAAATTAATGCAATAGTTAAGTATTAAACTATATTCATGCAAATTATTGTTAGAAATTTAATACAAAACAAATTTTATATGGTTGATTGAGGAGATTTGAAACAGTGAAGACCAGGGTGTAATTCTTCTTTTGGAATTCAACATATTCATTTAAATCGTAATGATTATCATTTTATGAATTAATGGTAAAAATCATAAGATAGAGAAGAATTGATATTTGGTTTAAAACAAGGAGTGTAGACACAGTGAGAAAAAGATTTAAGGTAATTAAAATTAAAGTTTTAAGTTTATTAATTTAAATTTTGATGTCTAGTATAATATTAATATTAGATCATATTAATTATTCGCATGAATCGAGATTTAAGATTAATTGATTCAAGATATAAAAATTGAAATGTTTGATTTCAAGATACAAAAATTGTAATATTTGATTTTAAGTAATACTGAGGTGAGTGATTAAATTTCTAAATTTCACTAATTTTCATTGTTTTTAAATGTATGCATGATTTTATTTATGCTATGTTCCAATAAAATTAAGATTATAACAAATTTTTCATATTGTTAGATAAGAAAATATGCATGTTAAATAAATATATAATGAATTTTCTATAAACTTATTAGATTAGTGAATGTCATTTCAATTATAATATATGTGCGTATATAGATTATTACATGATATGAAAATTCTAGTATATGTACAAATATCAGTTTATTTTATGACCTATAAATTTAGTAAGAGCACAACAATTCATTAGTTGATGAATATACAATGTCTCATAAGAGAAAAATGTATGTTATAAAGATGAAAGTGTATATATAAATGTTTTTTTATGTATGCTAAGAGGAGTTCAACCCATTATGATATAGGCAGGGGGCATCAATATACCATGAACGTAAATATTTTTCATACCATCCCAGACAATTATGATATTTAGATCGCTAACAGATATGCCGACAAGAAAAAGTTAACCAGGAGCAAGTACACATATTTTCACCTCAGACAATCGTGTAATTTAGATCACGAACTGTAGTGTCAACAGAACAGTATCGATCAGGGGTGTCTTATGTAATGTTCTGACGATGCTCCAAAGATGGATGTGAAAGTTTCAAGTATGAAGTATAATAAAGCTAAAAGATTAAACCTTGAAGAGTAGAGTTAAAGTGCATACGAAGTTTAAGTTATTCTAATTGACTAAATATATGGACATATACATTAAATTATTATACAATTTTTTATCGTTAAATATGAAAGATATGCTTGTCTATTTAATTCTTTTGATTGGATTACTGTAATTAGAAGTGTGATTGCTCCACTGAATTATCCTAGAAAATTCCTTATATTGACTTAACATTTTTAAACTTTTAAGCTTTTAAATAAGATGAATACTATATGAACTAATTTGTATAAAATGCGAGATCGGCAATCAGGGATCACAAGTATGAGCAACCCAAAAAACTTATGTAAAGCAAGCTTAAGCACAACAATGGGTACTTCGTTATAATTTCTATTAGCAAAAAGGAAAAGCATATGTTTAAAGCTATTCAAGAAAGCAAAATCAAAATTCAAGTCCCATTGAAGCTTCCACCGTGAGCTGTCTGTACCTTGACTAAGCCAATTGATCAGAATAGCATTGTCCCCCTTCAATCATCAATCCTTGGCATTCCGCCATTCAAGGTTAAATAATAGACTTCAGAAGGCGCACGGCATTACACTCAAGTAGAGAGTTGTCCCAATGTTGTAATTGGTGACCCGTAGCTAAGAGAAGAATCCCACCATCATCACGCATAACAATGCTCATGCCCGCTTAGTTATTAAGAAGAAGAGCTCAATCAATATTAACTAATCAAACCTGGAGAGAGGGTACCATTGGGAAAAAGAGAACAGCCCCTCGGATCGAGAATTACCCCGTTGCTTCGGGATTAGATGAGTCGTCGTATTGATAAGCGAAGAGAGAATCGTGGCCACCAAAATCATTGGAGTTCCATGAGGTCTAATGTGTTTCTAGGCATTACGTTCCCGTCTGCTTTTGTAAATAGTATGACAGTAAATCTTACCCAAAGGAAGGCTAGTTGTAATTGTTCGAGATCAGCAAGGACCTCCTCTTTGGAGCAGAATTCCAGGATCATTAGCCCCTATTTTTGCAAGTTACTAATAATTTCCCATAGGACCTTACAAGTAGCCATAACGTGTGAGTGGTCTTCAATCTCCTCGCATCCCCAAGGGCATAAAAAATCATCCTCTAGCAAGAAGCCGACTGTTCGTAGTTAAAGCATTGTGGAGCAGATGCCACCAAAAAATCTGCTCCCGAGGGTGGAGCTTAAACTTCTTTAACCAATGCCACAGTGTTTTGTGCTCCTGAAACAGCTTGCCGTAAGCCAAGGCTGTTATGGTCTTATCCAAGAGGGCCGGAAAAAGCTCAATTTGGTCTCCGTGGGAGGCTGCTACATGCGAAAAATTGTGTCGAGCAGAGCATGGCCAAAGCATTCCTCCATCCGTTTGGAAATCAGCCTTCCACTGTCAAGAAGATCCGCCACCAGAGGGTTTTCATCCATGTTAACATTGATGTAAGCGGCCCATCATGAGATTGCCAAATCAAAAATCGAGGTGCAGTAAAGTATGCTGATTCGTGAGCTATCTCCCACAGCCCATCTAGTAATGGTTCAAAGGCTTTGAGCCCCACCAACCCAAATTTTCCAAGCTATAGAATTAGTCCGTTCCCCCTGGTGGCCCATGGTTTGACCCCATAGTTTTCGGCAATGCATTTATAAGGCAGCAGCTAGGGAGAATTAACAAACTGTCATGCCAATCATGCACGGAAGGAGGCCTTCCAAAGAACAAAAGCATGGAATCCCATTCCCCCAGCAGTTTTTCGGTTTGCACAATTTGCCCCAGAAAATGTAGTGGACACCTTTATGGTTACGGTACGGTCCGTATTCCATAAGAAGTTTCTGCAAAGTCACTCCAGCTCATTGCAAATGCTCCTGGGCAGAATGGTATGGGAGAGGAGGAAGGTGGGCAAGTCGAGAAGAGATGAATTGACGAGCTTAATTCAGCCCGCTACTGATAGACGGCAGTTTCCCTTTCCTCAGAGTTTATGGACAATATTTTGAAGAATTTTGGTAAAGTCCGATTTTATTAGCTGTCGCATTGGGAGTTTAATAGCCAAGTATTCCAGCTCGTCAACCTCTTTGAAATCCAGCTTCCGAGCTATTTGGTTTTTTTTCCAATTCAAACCTTCTAGCTATGGATGAGGGTGACAGCTATTATGGGCGGTTAGAACGGCGGGGCAGTAGTAATAGCAGATGGTACTTCTGGCTGAGAAAGATTGAACAGAAATGGACGGTGAGGCCTTTCTGTCCTGGTGGCAGCAGCATGCAGGGAAAGGACTGGGGGTCGGCTGGAAGGCAGGGAAAGGAGAGTATGACACCAACTGGCTGTTTTCTGGGGGAAGGCGATGAGGATACAGTGAACTGAATGCAGGGACGGCAATGTAGAAAGGGGTGGGAAAGGATAAGAGTGGCTGGAAAGGCTGTGGTGCCAGAAACAGCAAGGGGAAGAGCTGGCGGCTGGTTCGGCAGGAGGACAGCAAGGATTAGGGGAGGGATGGTGGCTGGAAAGAGGAAAACTGCAAGAAAATGCAGCTCTCTTAGGCAGTTATAGCAAAGGAAGGGGAGGCCAGGAGCGATGTGGGAAGAATGCGGAAATGGATAAGGAAGATGATCACCATCTCAAGAGCGAGATAAAGCCGGAGCACCAGTCTAACCCTCAGATACATCCAAAGACGGGAAATGATGACACTGGTGGCTATCTCGGACAAAACCACGCAAAAATCTTGCCATAATATATCAAAAAAGAAAATATAAAATAATAGGATAAATAGGAGTAGGCCTAAGGGACCTGCCAACACACCACCTCACCCAGGACAGGTTTCGTCCAAGCAAGCATGCGTAGCGCCTGCTCTTCAGTCGTGAGAAATCTTGTGTGCAGAATGCGATCCGAAGTCGGCCTTTTGGTACCCTGCATCACGAGTTTCTCCAACATTCTTCGTTTTTTAAATTAACTTCTTTCTATTGAGTAAAATATCAATTATATGACTGGCTTTTATGATTATTTTTTATTGTCCATATTTCTAATGGAAGGCCAAAAATCTTTTGTTCGGGTGCTAGACTAAAGAACATCCTTCATTCCAAGCATAGCAGGTTGAACTATTTTGCCTAGACTTGGTTTGCAATAAAATAAGCCACTTACAGCAGAAGAAGAATCACTGGTTAGACCAGGCACCACAATAACAACTGGAGTACTCTCATCTTTAGAGATTATAATGTCATTGTCCAAAGAACCACCTGCAACTGTACAAGTTTGATGAATTAGCCTGTGCTCCCTAACGTTTTGCATAATTTTAGTGAAAATAATAAGAATTTATAGCCATGACATACTTTCAAAAACCTTAAACTTAATTTTATGACTGTCATATTAATTTAACATGTTAAATGGAATTTAAGAAGTATAGAAAGTGTTGAAGAAAGAAATAAAAAGTAATTCGGCACATGAAGAGTCTGGTATTACAATATGATAGAAATCGAAGCAAAGAATAAAAGAAAATGATCAGACAGTATTAATCGTTCTCAATCAGAGAAACTAAGATCCAGAAAAGACTAAGACTAGCCAAAAACCTAATCCTAATTGTTGTAAACAGGTTGAACCATGTGCACTTCAAAACTGCTGCGAATTCAGCAATTTCAAAATGAAATCAAACTTAATTAATTTCAAACAAAAAAAGTCATTAACACGGGCCTCTTTTTGCAGGATGCAGATCGCATCGTTCCGCGAAAGCAGAACTCTTGAAAGCGGGAGCCCTTATTAAGCTATTCATTAGAGCTACTTTTGCTTGGAGAAATTTAAATATGTTGTTGTTAGCTGTTTAGACAATTTTTGGCTTTCGTTTTATACATTTGGAGAATATGTTCTCTGATTTTCTGCGCCAAGGAATGTTATATCCTCCTCCTTTTGCAAGGGTGAGTCTCTAGCTTGTTCAGAAAATGGTGATGGATCTCCCTTGGCAGTTGTGCCACACCAAAAGAGCCGTTTCATCATTCTACCTGCTATTTTCAGTTCAGACAGCTGCCAAATTTCTTTAACACTCTTCCACGCTCCTCAATTTCCCATATTCCCTTCCTCTTGTCATTTTACAACCCCTCTCCACTATACACAATCCATAAGCACCTTCTAGGAAACCTAAAAGGGTGTTAGCCATGCCACTATCAAGATCACATTGAAAAATGTTACCTTAATGGCAGGTTATAGTATCAAGTAGATTGATCTAAATGAGAGAAATTGAATGACGCTAATGGTCTTAGGATGTCAAACTTTCTAACGCAAATCAAACATCAAAAGTAAAAAATCATGCAAGATTCACAGTTCATTGACAGCAATTCAAGCAAGTATTCATATTTTTTTGATGAAAATAGAAAAATACACACCAAACAATAATTTGATAGTCTCTCAATCAGAAATGTCCCATAGAAAAATATAGGATAGGTTAAACTCAAAAATAGTTCTCCAACCATTTGCATGTGGCAAATTTAATCCCAGAATGTCACATTTCTACAGTTTAGTTCATCAACTACACAAAATTGATCCAAATATAGTCACTCTAAGACTAAATTGTGATCAGTTTTGTATAACTGTGGGATTAAATTGAGATCTAGTTTTTATCATAACTTTACATGAGGGTTCTGTGTGAATCAATTTTGTATGCTCTAGCACTAAACTAATCACATAATAATAGTCTATGAATTATTTGAGATTTGATTTAATTATTGTAAATGTAAATTAAACGGAGATTGATAATCACATCGTAAATAAAAATCAAAATTGTATGAAATTGGGACATATCCAATCACATATGCAAACTAAGCAAAAAAAAAACATAGTTGAATGGAAAACAAAAAAGAATTCGTCAACTAAGATATTAAAACCTCATGCCAAAGCAAGAAAAAGGCTTTTCCTAGAAGTTTTCAATCAAAATTGTACTGCACTAAATAAAATCACATACAATTAACAATGGCTTCAAGAGCAAAACAAGAATTTCATCAAGTAATTGATTGTCATTTATGAACATATAGATATGATACTTCTAACCACAAAACCCACAGCAAGCAGGCTTTAAAAATCCGAAAATAAATTGTAGTGCCAAAATAAAAATCAGTAAATTTATGAATCCCATAATTAACTACAGTGCCACATTGGAAATTGCTTTTCTAGGCTCCACTAGATGAATATAGGAATAGTTAACCATTCACAAGTCATAAAATCAAGTGATCAAAGCCTCTGGCTATAGTAGATTCATAAAACCTAAGAAAAAAAAAACAATAGCTCCAAGTCAGCTCCAGAAATAAGTGATGTCAGACAACCAAATCAATAATTCCAACAACAGCGTCAGAGTTGCAAGTCCGTATTCCAAACACCGAAATGAATCAATGGCTCGTATCAATAATGAAACAACAGTAATACAAGAGAAAAACAGAACCCAAGGCATAGCCATAACACCAAATTGTCAGGGAAAACTAAGCACGTCCAAGCAGAACTCCAACATCTGTAACACCGCGATTTTCACGCTAAAACAATGAAGCACACATTTTATGCAGAGGAAAGGTGGTCTGTATGTAATAAGAGAAGTTTAGGTGTTAGTGAAGTTAATGCATAAGAATTGGGCGGTATNCGAAATTGTCAGGGAAAACTAAGCACGTCCAAGCAGAACTCCAACATCTGTAACACAACGATTTTCACGCTAAAACAATGAAGCACACATTTTATGCAGAAGAAAGGTGGTCTGTATGTAATAAGAGAAGTTTAGGTGTTAGTGAAGTTAATGCATAAGAATTGGGCGGTAGACATGTATATTTCCCCCCCCCTTTTTCTTTTTTTTTTTTTTTGTGATGGTAACACGAAATTCATATGTATTTGCCAATCTCACATCAAAACTTGATATTTTCTTCATAATCACTTTACTTGTGCATGAAAAGATGGATTTGATTCAATGGCTTATGAACCTTGATAATTAGTGTTTGTTTTAATAAATTTGATGTGGGGAAAGAATTGAGTGGTATGTTGGTATATGTGACGAGAAATTATGTCTATGACCCTAAGTTTTAATGTTCAAATCTTGAAATCATTCTTAAATATTTAATGTAGGCANTCTCATCAGGCTACTCCTCACTAACCAGATCAATAGCTTTTTCCCACTGTTATTAAAGCAATTCTTCCTCGGATCATAAACACTACAAANGCTGAGGCGTAAGTCCCCTCTGACCAGATTCGACTCCTACGGGAACGAATAGCACATAAGAGGGTGGTATTTCCAAATACAATCCTTTTCTATATATATATACATATATATATATATGTATATGCAGAACAAAAATCCTACTACTGCAATCGCTATAAACTGTCCGGGCACACCTCTGCAAAATGTTTTAGGCTTCACCCACATTTGAGATCGGTAGGTTCTAATAGCATCATCCATGCGGAGGAAAATATAGCAAAAATTGTTAATCTTCCAGAAATGTTGAATGAGAATTTATCTCATCAGGCTACTCATCACTAACCAGATCAATAGCTTTTTCCCACTGTTATTAAAGCAATTCTTCCTCGGATCATAAACACTACAAATTTGGAACCACCTATTGCGAGAGATGAGGGTACTCAAGTCTTGGAGGAGCGCCAGGATCAAGGTGTGTTGCAGGCTGAGTCAGATCAGCAGGTTACGGATCAACATACCCCCCGGGGTGAGCCCTCCATCGAAGATCCACCTATTGATCAGACGGGACTACCTCTGGCAGATGATTGGCAANCTTTGTTGTAGCAGATGCTAGCCAAAGTACATTGGAACCACCTATTGCGAGAGATGAGGGTACTCAAGTCTTGGAGGAGCGCCAGGATCAAGGTGTGCTGCAGGCTGAGTCAGATCAGCAGGTTACGGATCAAGGGTGAGCCCTCCATCGAAGATCCACCTATTGATCAGACGGGACTACCTCTGGCAGATGATTGGCAAGTTTANGGATTGGCAAGTTTACAAATCTAGGAAGAAGAAAAAATGAATGCTAGACCTCAGTAATTCTCAGGATGATTGTCTCATAGTTTTGGGTGGAAGCCCACATCTCAGTATGCTACCGGACTCTCTCCCTAGATCTTGGGGAAGGGGAAGTGGTAAATCCACCGACTACACTCACCATGATTAGAAATATTTTTCTTTTTTATATTTTTGGGGGTGGTTTGTGTCTTAGTAAGTTGTAATCCTTGTGAGTGAGCTCTTTGTACTCACTCACTAAAACCTTTGTATCCTCCCATTTATTTTAATGAATTTGCCTTCTCAAAAAAAAATAAAAATAATATATATATATGATTTTTAAATGTTTATACTTTATGTAACTGATAAATAGGAAAATAGCTACTAAAAATTCCACTAACAATCCCATAGAGGACGAGACAGCCTTTATGGGGATATGTCACCAAATTAGAGAACTTGGGATCAATCGGAGCAGAACATAAAATTTTGGGATCAATTTTGTCAAGCAAAACTCAATAAAATATATTCTAGGGTTAAAGCATACTGGCTTCAACAATCTGAAGTTGGTATTCGAGCATGTCCTAAAATAATTTCTACACCAATTCAATAATGTAGAAGTTAGATGTAGAGCAGAAAAAGAAGAATGTTGCAGTTAAGAATGCTTCACTTTCTTCTTCCGAGCAAAGTGGTTTAAATTAGTAGTGTAGCTCTCAGTCAAATGGGCATCTATTTAGAAAAAAATGTTATGATTATGATCATAAGAAAAGAAAAATGACAAACAATAGTGCTATTTTAAGAGTATTTAATTTGCAAGACAGAGATCGTTTACATGAAAAAAATTCTTAAATGTTTTATTCTGCAACTCTTCAACTTCATTTGGCAGGAAATCCATATTATTTTAGCATGTTCTCATATGCAGCTAACAACACAATCACTGCATATATTCCTCCTGATTAGAATCTGTTAAGAGCACCCTTGCTTTAAAAAGAGAACACATTTTGAGAGAATGCTTAAGCCTATAAAAGAGGCTTGAAATGAGAATGATGTCACCATAGTTTGTGATGGTTGGATAGATAGCACAAAGAAGGCCTCTCATTAATTTCATGGGCATCACAAAATCTAGACAAATATTTATAAATGCTATTAAATATGAAAGGGCATATAAATATAAGTTATACATTGCCCATGAGATTAAATAAGTAATTGTGAACATAGTTTCAAATAAAAAAATTCAAATAATCATTGATGATGTACCTGTGTGCAGAGCTGTAAGAGCATTGATTAAAGCTCAATATTCTCATACTTTGCGACTTCTTATGTNCTGATAATGTACCTGTGTGCAGAGCTGTAAGAGCATTGATTAAAGCTCAATATTCTCATACTTTGCGACTTCTTATGTTGTTCATACATTGAACATATAATTGAGGAAATGTGTTCCAAAAATGAGACAAATTCTAAGCAATGCAGTGAGAAATTTGATATTTGAATATAGATTGGTATTTTAGGGTGGTGGTGTTGTTAGTGGTGATGTTGGTGGTGCTTTTTTGGTGACTTAGTGGTGGTGGTGGTGGTAGTGGATGGTTTTTTGTTGGTAGTTTTTTTTGTGAAATAGTAGTGGTGATTTTTTGTTGACATGGTAGTGGTGGTGTTAGTGTTGGTGGTTTGTTGGTGGTAGTGGTGTTGATTGTGTTTTCTTTGGTGATATGATGATAGCGGTGNATTGTTAGTGGTGATGTTGGTGGTGCTTTTTTGGTGACTTAGTGGTGGTGGTGGTGGTGGGTGGTTTTTTGGTGGTAGTTTTTTTTGTGAAATAGTGGTGGTGATTTTTTGTTGACATGGTAGTGGTGATGTTAGTGTTGGTGGTTTGTTGGTGGTAGTGGTGTTGATTGTGTTTTCTTTGGTGATATGATGATAGCGGTGTTGGTGGTTTGTTGGTGGTGATGGTGGTGGTTTTTTGGTGACATGGTGGAGTTGATGTTGTTGGGTTGTCGGTGGTGGTGATATTTATGGATTGTTGTTGGTGGTGATGGTATTTATGGGTTGGTGGTGATGCTCGTGGTGTTAGAGATAGTTTTTTAGTGACATGGTTGTGGTGGTGTTGGTGGGTTGTTGGTGGTGATGGTGGTGTTGGCAGTGGTTTTTAGGTGACATAATGGTAGTGGTGTTGGTGGGTTAGTGGTGGTGGTGGTGGTGGTGGTGGTGGNGTTGGTGGTGGTGCTCGTGGTGTTAGAGATGGTTTTTTAGCGACATGGTTGTGGTGGTGTTGGTGGGTTGTTGGTGGTGATGGTGGTGTTGGCGGTGGTTTTTAGGTGACATAATGGTAGTGGTGCTGGTGGGTTAGTGGTGGTGCTGGTGGTGGTGGTGTTAGTGGTGGTGATGGCTTTTTGGTTATATGAAGGTGATGCTGTTTATGATTTGTTGGTAGTGGTGATTTTGGTGATGATTTTTTGGTGACATGGTGGTAGTGGTGTTGGTGGTGCTTTTGTGGTGATGTTTCTTTTCAATTAACTTTCGAGTTGCAGTACTTTAAAGAGCACTTTATGTTTTCACTGGCAAATATTTATGTTGCTTGGTTTTTTTCATGCTAATATCATCATTATTAAGAGAAAAGCAATCAGATGGTCTGTCATGTGGATAAAGATGTCAAACTAATATTTTGTGATATCTGTCTTAATAAGATGGAATTGAGAAATAAACAAGCAACATAATTTAACAAGGAAGGCTGGCAAAATATTATTAAAAAGTTCAAAGACAACACAAGAAAGAATAATAATAGGCTGCAATTGAAAAACAAGTGAAATCAATTAAAAATGTGAAAATTTTAGAAAGAGTTGAAGTGAGGAATCACATAGGTTAGAATCCGATATTGTAAACAATTGATGCTTCGGAAGAATAGATAGTTGAGAGATTGGGGGTGAGACTTCATGAAACGTCCAGTTAATCTTTTTTTTTCTTTTTTTGCAATTACATCAACATATCAATCATCTATTACTTTGTAGGTAGTGTCGAATGCGAAAAAATTTAAATTTAGTGGCATTGAACTTGAGTTAGAAGAAAAGTTGAATCATCTGCTTG
>JXCR01130615.1:0-13957 GCA_002079205.1 Phalaenopsis hybrid cultivar
AAAAATTACGCCTTTTTTTCTGACATTGAGTAGCAAAATACGGATGAGGGCGAACAAAGGAACAATTACCGACGTTGAAGAGGGGACGTGAGAGCCGAGCTGGACAAGAGACGGTGTAAAGTAAGCAATTTCAGCAGTGCATCAATGTTTTGAATCTTCTCAATCCGTCATTGTTTTCCCAGCCCTCGCAGGTTGTGGGCTTCTTCTCCCTCAACAGCGGAGCAATACAAGATTAATCCAAAGAACTGGTTTAATTAGGTACCTGTACTGTAACTGAATTTTAATTTGTTAAGAGACAAAAAAAAAAAGGGAAATTTACATTGCATGCAACAGAACTCCCATTTATTTACATTTAGAACCTTTGATGCTAAANGGGAAATTTACATTGCATGCAACAGAACTCCCATTTATTTACATTTAGAACCTTTGATGCTATAATTTATGCATGAAAAAAATGAAAAACATGCTTCTTACTTTTTAAAAGTTAGTAAAAGTGATCATTTTGATGTAAGATTAAAGCTCTAAGTGTTAAGTTTGTAANAAATGTATGCATGAAAAACTGAAAAACATGCATCTTACTTTTTAAAAGTTAGTAAAAGTGATCATTTTGATGTAAGATTAAAGCTCTAAGTGTTAAGTTTGTAAATATAAGAGTTTTGCTATTTAGTTATGGGAATAGATGAGAATTGACTTGTATTTATGTAAATGCCCAAAATAAAAAAAGGAAGGTTTTTTTTCATAAATAAAACTTAGTGGTGGTATGATAAGGGCATTAGTTGGCTTTATTAAATCCTAAAAATCCTAATTAATTAAATAATATCGATAACCTTATTTAGTAAATTCGAGATTTAAGACAAANTCTTGTATTTATGTAAATGCCCAAAATGAAAAAAGGAAGCTTTTTTTTCATAAATAAAACTTAGTGGTGGTATGATAAGGGGATTAGTTGGCTTTAATAAATCCTAAAAATCCTAATTAATTAAATAATATCGATAACCTTATTTAGTAAATTCGAGATTTAAGACAAAATCGTGAAGTTATTGAGAGTAAACTGGTTTTACTAAATTATATATTTAAATTTGACATTTTCTCTTTCAAACAAGATTTTAAGTTAAATTCTAGTTAAATCTTTTACCATTTAGCCCCTTTAAATCTTTTACAATTTTGCTATGAGTAGGATTAAACATTCGTAGGATTTAGCAAAATTTGGTAAATCCATTGAATTCTTCGATTTAGGGATGTAGTTCTTAATAAAGCCAAAATAGAATTTAAGGGGAGTCGAATTTATGTGTGTGAATTATGTCACTTGCCTGGATTTATCATAAATCGGGCATAATTCCTATGCAAATTATTCGACCAAACAACTCTCAATTTTTAATATTTATATTTTTGCTAATTTATCTTTGTGTTTTAATCTAGGCTAAATGACTATATAAATCATATTGAATATTCTAATAGCATAATCAAAAATGTCTTTTATTGATTTTATAACTCTAGATTTAAGGATATGTTAAAAAAAAGACACTATAATACACTTGTAAGTATAAGGTTGTTGGAGCCTCAAACACAAGGTTATGGTTCTCTAAAGTTTGACTTTAGCTCACAATTGTTCAATTCCCTATAGATAGCAAATGTTATTTTCTTTGTTTCATTTTTTTTTTTTTTACCATACAAGATAGATTGAAGATTAGTCAATTACACAAATATAATTAATAATATGAGCATGAATAGCCTAGTTTTATTAAGCTTTGCATCAGTGTTAGGTTTTATTTCCACTTCAACATGAGGCCTTTGAATGTCTTGTCAATTCGAAGATTTTGATTGTTCAAATAAATAAGCACGCCATCAAAAGTAGTAAACAACCTAAAAAGGTAGAAATACAACTTTTATTATAGAAATGATTATTCAAACTAGGAAAATATTAGATATCTGCATTGGTCTGCTATTAAACCTGATAGATCATTTCCCCTATCTACTATGAAGAATAAATAGGGTTTAGATTATTTCTTTACACTGGTATGCGATTAAACCTGATAGATCATTTCCTCTATCAAATATGAAGACTAAATAGGGTTTAGATTAGTTCATCTTTCTATAAGGTCAAGCCTCTATAGTTAAATACATCTTAAACAACTCAAGTTACTTAAAAAAACTCTCAATTAATGTTGTGGTTTTATCCTCAAGAAATTTTTGAGTTTAGGTTTCCACGATTGAGGCATTGGATTTCCAAATGGGAAAGACTCAAAAGTTGAATAGTTGTCAAGCAAAAAAGGGGAAAAGTAGGGGACACTCAAAGATACCGAGATAACCTCAATAGTATTTTAAATTATCTTGTTTGTTTGTCACTTCATATTTTTGAAGAAGAATTTAAAGTTTTCATCCTGATGTTTTATTAGAATGGTAGGACTAATACTGTGTGGCATACAATCATATAGAAACCTAAATGTAAGGATATACGTTGTAACTAGGTTGATAACCTTGGAGTGCTAGGGCGAGGTTCACCAAGAGAAGTGAAACTTCACAGCCATAACCTAAAAGAAGGGAAACATGGAATGCAATTGACTTACAACCCTGCCTAAAAAGGGCTGGCATCTAAGCCACCTATCACATTCAAAATCATGCATGGCCGGTCTCGATGATACAAGATAAGGTAGGTTGTTATTTACAAGGAGTAATAGTTCTCATGAATTGATTATAAATCAAGTTGCTTAAGTATGTGTGGTATGCATAATGTCCTAAGATTAATGTAAACATATTTCCAAATTTTAAATTTAAATGTTCTCTATCTCACAACAATCAAATGTTTAGTTTTAATTAGTGTTGAGTGCATCGAAGCAATCTATGTAATGAGTTATACAAGTCATTAATGTTGAATGCATAAAAAATTTGTTTAAAAGTCTGTCAGTATGTATAGGCAGTATTCTCTCTTCTAGGTAGTGGTTCTCAAGGGTCAAACCACTACTTTATGTGCAATGAGTGAAGGCCTGAAAATAATGAATAGAAGCAATATGTTATGCATATGTCTATAGAAAAATGTAGCGGGCAGCTTTGTCAATTGGAAAGTTGACTCCTCCAGTGAACAAAAAGTCTAATCTTAGTGAATCCATTATTGTGGTTCTGTAATTTCGATGAGGATTAGAATGTTAGCTTGATTGGTCTTCGAGGTGCCATTCTGTACATTTTTCTTACCCATTATGTAAACTAATGCTTTTGTTTTGATTTCATATTGTCGAGTTTTAGTTGGATTTTTGTTTTTTTGTTTTATTTTGTCATTTGGTTTTTTCATTTTGTTTCAAAATTTCAGACCCAAAGATCCGTTCATTATGAACAATTATAGAATGGAGGGGGGGTGTCGGTCGCCAATTTAGAATTTGTTGTTTGCTTTGAAAATAATTTAATTCAATATATAATTTTAATTTTAAAAATAGTATCTTAATTTTGAAAAATGAAATTAAATACATATCATATATTTAATGGTTTAAATAACCAAGCACAATGCTACAAGTGATATATCACCTTGAAAGGTAAGCATATCACTTAACAGCGGGCTTAATTATATAAATTAAATAATTTATGACATTCGTTTGGTCTGTGAAACTGATGCACATTAAATATATGCATTTTTAGACATATATTTTATACTCATTTTTGGTGATATTGCGCTTTAAAAGAAGATATTTTTTTATGTTTTGTTGCGGGTTGATGATTTTTAGGACTTGAAGCAAAAAAGATGGAATTTGGAGACAAAATGACATTTTGAAAAAAAAATACTCAGTGTCGACGGCTCCAGCAAGGAAGCGAATGGCGCCAGCATGAATCAGGAAGTACAGAATACCACGGGCGCCGACGACATCATTTGATAGAGAGCATGGAATTTAATTACGGACCACAGGGGCTGACAACGCCATGGTCGGTGTTGGACAAAATTCTAGAAGATTCGATGAATTTGGACGCTTTTTGAAGAGTTATTGGAGGCATCTCATAGAAAACTCACTTTGTACTTTAATTCGAATGAAAATTGCTCAAAAAAAGTAGTTAGAGGGGGTTAAAGTGTAATTGAGTTTACTGGAGTGCTCTACTGTTTAGTGTGGTAAGTCTAAGTGTGATTTTCTCCAAAAGAGTTGTTAAGAGAGGGAGAGAAGTGAGAGATTTCTTCTTCCATACATCTTTAAAGAGAAAATCAATAGTCTTGTAAAGAGAGAAAGAGTTCAAGAGAGACTACAAGGGATTTGCTTTGAGAAAGAGTTACAAATAAGTGGTGTTTGTTTATTATTATTAAGAGTTACAAATAAGTGGTGTTTCTTTATTTATGAAATTCGTATTTTGTTGTAACTTTCTCATGAGGTCTGAGTAGTTTTTTATATCTTTCTCCCTACTCTGAGATATGATGAAATGAAGAGATAATTTGGATGTGCCAATTCTAAAATATAAAATAAATTGTGATGATTTTTCCACTCTGTTCTTAATTTACTTTTCGATCAGGCTAATTGAAATGTTAAAATTTGTTGTGAAACATATGATCCAAGAAATTGAGTATAAGTTCTACAACAAAGTGAGAATCACATTCAATTCTATGAAGGAGTGTTTCTTTTATAGAATTGGGTGCAAATAAATAAGAAAATATATATTATTGGATGAAGAATTGGAGATTTTAGGGTGACAGACTAAAGTTCTCAATTTGGTCTTAGTATTTAAGAACTAAAGTGAGAGTTATCCTTTAAGGGAAGGGAAGTGGGAACTATGGAGTGAGAGTCAGTATCCTCCCAGCCTAACCACGGATGTAGAGACTAAACTTAAGATTTGTCAACGATTCTCTATAACACTTGACTTAGAGTAGAGAATTAAAATTTTTCCTATTTTGCACAATATAAATTCAAACCATTTATCTCTCTCATTTAAACAAAAACTCATTGTAGTGAGAAAGATGCTTTCTCATATTTAAATACTTCATCATAGAAACATAGTTTGGTAGTTATAGTTTAACTTTACTTTATAATCTTGCCAGTAGTTGATAATTTAGTTCTGATAGCACCTTAAACATTTACAATTAGCATAGTAGATTATCTTTATTATCGTGAAATTTCTAATTTAAATTATCATTTTGAATTTAAACCTTCCTCATGGGATCGATATTTGGGGCTTAAACAGAAAGTCTTGTATTACTTGATAACAATACGTATACTTGCGTAGAATCCCAATATAAATTGTTTCAATTTCTTATTCATAAATAATGAACCAAGTTTTTGGCATCGTTGTAAAGCAGAGTCATCTTCGTTAATTTTAGACAACNGAATTACCATTTTGAATTTAAACCTTCCTCATGGGATCGATATTTGGGGCTTAAACAGAAAGTCTTATATTACTTGATAACAATACGTATACTTGCGTAGAATCCCAATATAAATTGTTTCAATTAATTATTCATAAATAATGAACCAAGTTTTTGGCATCGTTGTAAAGCAGAGTCATCTTCGTTAATTTTAGACAACTATAATTTTTGGGATCAAGTTTTTGCGCCATTGTCGGGGAGATTAACAGTAAATTAAATAGATTTGGTAAATTAGGAAATTCAACGATAAATATAAAAAAAATTTAAGAGTATTTTAAAGAAATTTTTCTTTGTTTATTTTATTTGTTTATGTGTAGTATTAGATCTAAAGGTTTAGTACCTTACGATTCAGAACTAGAACGTACTATTAGAAAAGTTCAAAAACAATAAAAAAGAAATTAAAAATTTGAACAAAATGGTGAATAACTTAGATAATCAAATAAATAAAAATTGTCAAAGATTTTTAAAAGATTATGTTAATTCTACAACAGATGAACTTCACTTGACTATTCAAAATCCTGTTGTTGCTGTTAATTCATTTGAGCTTAAACATGTTATTATCCAAATGATACAAAATAATCAGTTTGGAGGAACACCTANAACATATGAACTTCACTTGACTATTCAAAATCCTGTTGTTGCTGTTAATTCATTTGAGCTTAAACATATTATTATCCAAATGATACAAAATAATCAGTTTGGAGGAACACCTACTGAAGATCTCAACTTACATCTTGCTAATTTTCTTGAAATATGTGCTACTTTTAATATGATGGAGTGTCTAATCATGTTGTCAGGCTCAGACTTATTCCTTTTTCATTAAGGGATACAGCTAAAGCTTAGTTAAATTCATTAGCATCTGGACTATCAGAACTCGGGGAGAATTTTCATAAAAATTTTTGGCTAAATATTTTCCACCCTAAAGAAATGTTAAGCTTAGAAATGATATTACATCTTTTTATCAGTTCGCAGGAGAATTGATATATGAAGCTTGGGANGGTTAAATTCATTAGCATCTGGACTATCAAAACTCGGGGAGAATTATCACAAAAATTTTTGGCTAAATATTTTCCACCCTAAAAAAATGTTAAGCTTAGAAATGATATTACATCTTTTTATCAGTTCGCAGGAGAATTGATATATGAAGCTTGGGAAAGATTTAAAGATCTTCTTAGGAGATGTCCACACCATGCTTTACCAGATAAGTTAATAATTCAAACTTTTTGTAATGGGTCTGTAGGATCATTTAGATCTATTATAGATGCTACTGCATGTGGATCATTAATGTCAAAACCTTTTGATGAAGGATATGCTTTAATAAAGGAAATGACTACTAACAATTTTCAATAGCCTTCTGAACGAGTAAATCCTAAGAGAGTAGCTAGTACTCATGATTCTGATGCAGTGTTTATTCTAGCATCTCAAATTGTTGTTATATCAAAAAAGATTAATAAAATTAGAGTGAACTATTCTTAAATACCACCAATGTTAGAGGAAAATTCACTAGGACAAATAATTGATAATCAATCATCTTATGAAACATTGAATGCTACAAATAATCAAAATAATAATCCCTATTCAAATTATTATAATCCTGGATAGAAAAATTACATTAATTTTAGTTGGAATAATTATAACAATTCAGTGAAACCCTTAGGAAATTCAAATAACGAAGGCAATCCTAACTTTAAACCTTATTATCCTCATGGATTTAATAATAACTCACAAGTTAAGGAGAAGAAGTTGACTATGGAAGAAGTTATGTTGAACATGAGAAATTAAATACAAAATCAAGGGGCTGCAATCAAGAACATTGAGAATCAATTAGGACATATTGCTATTGCACTTAGTAACAGACCTTCTAGAATTCTTCTGAATACGGTTGAATTTATTCCAAAAGATCAGAATAAGGAGCAAATTAAAGCTATCCAATTACAAAGTGGAAACAAGAATCCAAAGAGAAACTGAAGTTGAGGAAGAGAATGTAGAAATTGAAAGCGACAATGATGAAAATAAACAAATACAAATTTCTTTAGAAAAGCCGCTACCTTTTTTTCCTCAACGATCGAAATAGAAGAATAAAGATAAACAATTTACAAAATTTTTGGAAATTCTTAAAAAGTTAACGATAAATATTCCTTTTTGTTGAAGCTTTGGAACAAATGTCAAGTTGTGTGAAATTTATGAAGGATATACTAAACAAGAAAAGGAAGTTTGTAGATCACGAGACCATTGCACTTAGTGAAGAGTGTAGCGCTATTATTCAAAAAAAGCTTCCTGAAAAGTTAAAAGATCCTGATAGTTTTACTATACCTTGTGTTATTGGTAAAAATTTTTTTGGAAAAGCCTTATGTGATCTAGGAGCTAGTATTAACCTAATGTCTCTATCAATTTTTAAGCATTTAGATTAAGGAGAGATTTCCCCTACTACGGTAACTCTTCAATTAGCTAATCGATCAATAACTTATCTTAAAAGAGTTATAGAATATGTATTAGTGAAAGTGGATAAATTTATTTTTCTTGTTGACTTTATTGTATTAGATATGGAGGGAGAGTTGTGATAGATGTGCAAAAAGGAGAATTAATAATGATAATCAATGATCAAGAAGTAACATTTAATATAGCAAAAACTATGAAATATCCTATGATAGAAAAAGATAATGAATGTTTTAGAATGGAAGTTACTGATTATCTAAGTAATGAGCAATTTAAGGGACCGTTTGAACAAAAATTAAGGAAAGAAAAGTATTTTAAGAATGAGAATGAAATAAAAGAAGAGAATTTAGATTATGTTTAGGACAAATTTGAAATTTTAGACCTTTTAGAAAATGATAATGAAAATCTTATTCCTTCAAGTATTAAACCACCCGAATTTGAACTGAAAGTATTACCTGCTCATTTAAAATATGTATTTTTAAGAGATTCATCTACATTGCATGTTATTATATCATATGATTAAACTAAAATTTAAGAACAAAGATTAATAGAAATGTTGAAAAGATATAAAAATGCCTTTGGATGGACTTTAACATATATTTAAGGAATCAGTCATTTAATTTGTATGTATAAAATTCTATTAAATGAACAATACAAAACTAAAGCTCATCCTCAGAGAAGATTAAACCCAATAATGGAAGTTGTTAAAAAAAATCTTAAAATGGTTAGATGCTGGAATTATATATCTTATTTCAGACAGTGCGGGTAAGTCCGATTTATTGTGTTCCAAAGAAAGGAAGAGTGACAGTTAAAGTAAATGAGAAAAATGAATTAATTTCAATAAGACAAGTTACTGGTTGGCGAATTTGTATAGATTATAAAAAATTAAACATGGCCACCAAGAAAGATCATTTTCCTTTTCTCTTTCTAGACCAACCGTTGGATAGATTGGCTGTAAACAAATATTATTATTTTCTAGATGGATATACCGGTTATCACCAAATTCTGATTGCTCCTGAGGATCAAAGGAAAACAACATTTACAAGCCCTTATGAAACATTTGCTTTTCGTAGATAGCTTTTTGGACTATGTAACGCACCTGCGACATTTCAAAGATGTATGATGTCAATTTTTAGTAATTTAATTGAACATAGAATGAAAGTATTTATGGATGATTTTTATGTATTTGAAACTTCATTTAAATTATGTTTAAATAATTTAGATCCTCATCCTGGGTGAGTGAGATTCCACTAGGTGTTTTAATATTAAGGATAATATTCATATTCTTCCTGTGCTTCATAGAGGCATGGAAATATCTAATGTTACGATCACCACTAGAAAAATAAATATCATTTGCTTTCTATTGAAGCAAATCCTCTTCCAGAGTGATAGCCTCAAGAAGGTTTGAGTTAGCCCTGGCCAAATCATCAACAAGATGAGGTGTATCAATCACCTGAGCTTCAGGGTTGTCAACAACAAGTTGAGCCTCCTACACCTTAGTGTGAACATTGTCAAATTCATTGTGATTTCACCTACGTAACTGAACCACAATCTTTTTATGTAATTTTCATAGAATGAACCAAGAGCTTCCAGTTCCATCATAATGCCAAGCCTACTTTATAAGACTTAAAAAAAAGAATCATGAGTAGTCCACATGTTAAGAAATTTAAAATGATATGTAGATGGCTTAACAGTGAAAGCAAGAGAAAGTAGAATGAGGTTGTGATCAGAGGCAACATGATTTAAATGTTGAACTTTATAGATGTGAAAACAATTAAGAAGATTTCCAAAGAAACGATCCAGCCACTGGGCAAGAGTTCTACTTCTCCAAGTGAAAGGAGGACACATAAAGCCTAAATCATATAGGCCAGCCTCAGAAATCTTGTCACAAAAATGATTGATAAGTGTAAGATCAAACTGCCCACCTCCTCGTCTCTTAGTAGGTTTCTTGATCATATTGAAGTCACCTCCCACAAACCAGTTATTTTTGATAGTACCTCCCATAAGAGCAAGCTTGTGCCAAAGTAGACACTTATATGGAAGAAAAGAGCTAGCATAGACAAAAATAGCCCAAGCATAATAGATATCAAGTTTAAAATGAACCACAACAAATTGCTCCTCATTATCAATGATGTTAAGATCAATATTGCCCTTCCAAAAAATCCAAATTTTGTTATTTTTAATTCAAAAGTGCTGATACTGCTTAAATTTCCTGAGGATACGATCTTTATTAAGACGAATAAGAGACTCTAATTAAGCAAAAATAAGCATAGATACTTTAGTCTATTAAGGGAGGAAGGGTCTGTCACTCCCCTAATATTCCAAATCATTATATTAAACATGACTTCTCAAGTCACCCCTTCTAGTAGACCTAGGAATGGTTCTTACCAATTCCCCATCAGAGTAAGATTTCCCATCAGTAATGATAATATTATCATAATTGAGATGAAGAAGTTCATTTTTTCCATTTACCTTTCTTTTTACTAGCCTTTTGTACGAGCCACCCCTCTTCTAAAGAATTAGTAGCAGCCATAATATCAGTTTTGGGTAAGACGTTCTCATCAAGAGAAACAGTCCTGTGAACATTACTCTCCCTCTCAGTAGGAGACGAGATTAAATTTTGAGTAGTAATATGTGGAGTAGTAACACAATGTAAATCCTCCGAAAGGGATTCACCAACAAAAGTATGGTTTGCACCAACATGATCATTAACAACATTAGTAGAAATAACAATATTATTTTGAAGCTCAACATTTTGCTCATTGACCTGACCAACAATTAGCTGAGCTTCTAGGATATCATTTTTTATGGTGCTCGGAATTTGAGGTGAGCGATCAACCCCGTGCTTTAGATGAGGATGTAAGCGGTAACAATGTGTAGAAGTATGGCCAAAAATACAACAAGGGGGTAGTGTGGAGAACGCTTTTAAATTTCAACTTTCTGCCAATAACCTTGATGGGCTGAACCAATCCAAATCTCATCAGAGAAAGGAAGTGTGATGTCACATTCTACCAAAATAGGTGCCTCCGAAGGAAGTGTGATGTCACATTGCAAGTTTACCATTCTTCCTTCCCAACTTTCTGATTAAGAGGGACTTTATAGCTATAATATTTTAAGATGAGAGAAATATAAATTTTAATTAACAAGATATGTTATAATTATCTAAGAAAATTTTTTATGGTTATAAAGTCTATTGTGTTCAACTATAATTCAATATTTTGGCCCAATTTTCTAGTGACTTCTAATATGTATTAGTTGCATTGTTGCATGCATCATAACACACCCACATCATTCCAAGGCTTAATAGTATATACTTTTTGCCTCAAAATTGCCAAATTTTGTAATTTATCACCAAGCACCTATCAGGTGAGTTATATAGGGGNCTTTTTGCCTCAAAATTGCCAAATTTTGTAATTTATCACCAAGCACCTATCAGGTGAGTTATATAGGGGGTGCAAATCAGTCTTGAACGTGAGCGAGCGTAGGCTCATCATATATTTGGCTAGTTAAAAAATATAACTATTCGTGTTCGTTTATACTTTGGATAAAAAAAATTAGTTTGTGTTCAGCTTGTTTGCTTAGCAAGTTGACACACTANCGAGCGAGCGTAGGCTCATCATATATTTGGCTAGTTAAAAAATATAACTATTTGTGTTCGTTTATACTTTGGATAAAAAAAATTAGTTTGTGTTCAGCTTGTTTGCTTAGCAAGTTGACACACTAGCTGTTCGCCAACAAAGAGTCGTTTTGACTATCTTATTCACAAAGCCGTAGGAAATTAAGGGTTGGGGCAAGATTTAAATCTTATTATTTATATTAAAACATCATTTAAATATAATTTAACATATTTTAATTCTATTTTTTTAATAAAAAATTTTAATTGATTTTTAAAGTACTACTCGCACACGCACACGCGCACGCGCACGCGCACGCGCACGCACGCACGCACGCACCCACACACACGAGAGATTATTGCGTGCGGACACCGCATGCATCTCTGCATGCGGTGTTCGATCCTGGCCGTAGATCACNCTCTAAAACAAGTCGAACACGAACAAACAAATTATTGTTCGTGTTCGACTCATTTATATTTCGAGTGCTAAAAAATTATTCATGTTCGGCTAGTTAACTTATCAAACGAATCGAACACAACCTTCTTAACGAGTCAATCCTGAATTATTTGCAACAATGAGCAGTTTTGACAGGGATCAACAACCTCTTCAAAAATAATCAAATTTTCCTAAAAATTATATTTGTCAAAATAATCTTTTATAAAGCTTTCTTAGTCGATATGGCGTATTTTCCATAACAAAATAATAAATTTAAGAAAATAAAAAGATTTAAATTATTCAAATTTCTCTGGCTTCGCCTAAATATGTATATGTGTTTATCATTCCACATGCTTGTTATTGAAGGGACTCATATTTCACACTCCAAATGAATTTGCTCCCTTAAATATGTTGAATATTAATTAAAATATGGTCACAATCATGGACATAAATTGTAAGTATGCATTTACTCAAATGGGGATATTAAAAGGACATATCTTTAATAATGTACATGAATAAAATCAAAATATACTTCAAATGCATTGGAGCATTTCTCTAAATGAAAGGCCATCATAATCATTATGCAATTTCAATCCTCTTTACTTCAATCATAATTAAGCCTTAAACTCCCATGCTTTTGTGTTAAACCTTTCCATAAAGGTTTAAAATTGAATAAATATCATTAATTTTAGAGATACTTTCAACTAAGAAAGCAAATAGAATCTAATTAAGGTCCTATGACAATAGATGCTTTTCTATATCAAGAGGAGCATTTGACATATTATGGTTATTTTCAACCGGTACCAGACTTTCTCGTCTCTTTGCCCATAGGACCAAATAAAGCCCTTTGATCATCACAAGCATTCCAATTGAACTGCACAAGGATTCCAAATGTTAATAAACATAAGAAAATAAATGGCAAAATAAAAGAAGAAAAAATTCCCTTCAAGGATTTCATGAGGATTTCATGATTAATTTGATTAGATATGCTTTTGAAGTTGATTTTTTTTGTTAGTTAGAAGCATTGAAAAAAATATTTTAAAGAAATATGAGTGGATTGGATATTTTGGCTTATGANCAGACTTTCTCGTCTCTTTGCCCATAGGACCAAATAAAGCCCTTTGATCATCACAAGCATTCCAATTGAACTGCACAAGGATTCCAAATGTTAATAAACATAAGAAAATAAATGGCAAAATAAAAGAAGAAAAAATTCCCTTCAAGGATTTCATGAGGATTTCATGATTAATTTGATTAGATATGCTTTTGAAGTTGATTTTTTTTGTTAGTTAGAAGCATTGAAAAAAATATTTTAAAGAAATTTGAGTGGATTGGATATTTTGGCTTATGACTCAACTAAAAACAAAGTAAAGATAGATTATTTAAAATAAAATTTCATTAATTACCTTCCAAGACTGATAGATTGTCCAAACAAAATCATTGAGAGACTTGTAGCACAAACTGTTTGAATGGGGCTGAAAATAGAAACAAGGAGTGGCCCCTTCTTTCTCACGCACCAAGTTTGATAAACAACACAAGTATTACTAATCACTGATCCCTGAAAAATACATAACTTAAAATTCAATAATTATTTTCTTAGTCCAAAAAAGTTAAGAGATATGTTACTCAATCTTTAGAAAGGAACTAGAACATCTGAATTCAATGAATTGTGTCAATTCAAAGTAATAAATTTATGAAAATAAAAAAATTGTTGAATATCTTACCACTACAACTATAAGAATTATGAATGAAATGCCCAAATTTGGAGAGCCAACATTTAGTTTTCCCTCAATGAGTATTTGTAGAATTCCAGTAAAGATGGAGCCCATCAATGAGGTTATGACACAAACTGAGAATGGTGCTGGAAAGCTAACCATTGTTGCTGCCTGTGAACAAGCATATGATCAATTGATGTTGTTCAATAGATACAAAATGTTAAATAAAATAGTTACATGTATTTTTGTAATTGAGTAATGCCTTTAAATTCTTGCAACCTCATTCAATATTAATTAAGTCTCACTTATAGTTGTTCATAGTATGCTACTAGAACTAAAAAAAAGGGAAAAAAAATTACAGTTAAACAATGGTCCTAATTATTATTGTAATTTGTTCTATCATGGTTTGAAATATGTCAAGAAAATTT
>JXCR01130616.1:0-16362 GCA_002079205.1 Phalaenopsis hybrid cultivar
TTACGAGCCTTTTAATCTCATGCCAAGTGGTTGGGTCCTTGCTTTTGAGTGAGTTATAATATATCTGAATTTATCTTAAGAAGTTTTTGAGAATTATTAATTACGGAAGGTTGGGCAATCAAAACCCTTAAAATATGCTCTACCAAATATAGTAATTCTTGAAAATAAGCTTGAGGAGAGCATGAAATCAAAAATTGGTGTTTGAATTCAAACATTCAAAATCTGTAAAATTCTTCACTAGATATAGTAAAAAAATTGAAGTGGGCATAAAATCAAAAATTGGTGTTCGGACATTCAAAACCTTTAATATGCTTCACAAAATATAATGGTGGGCATAAAATAAAAAATTGGTGTTCGAACATTCAAAACCTTTAATATGCTCCACAAGATAAAAATTGAGGTGAGCATGAAATCAAAAATTGATGTTTGAATTTAGACATTCAAAATCCTTAAAATATACTCTACCAGATATAGTAATTCTCTGAGAAGAAGCTTGAGGTGAGCATGAAATAAAAAATTGATGTCCAAACTCTCCTTTAATTAATAAAACTTGAGAAACTGAGTTAAGAAAATTCTCCTAATATTATATTAAGAAGAAAAATTAAGTGATCTTGACTTTTGGTCGGCTATTAATTGGCTCAGATATATCCTTAGAAAATAAAAATATTTTGATCATATATTCAAAAATTTTAAATCTACCTAGACCCAGAAAGAGGGAACTGAGGTAAAAGATAGAGTTATTAGCAAAATGAAATTCACGAACATCAAAATCATTTCTAAATGATAATCTAAACAACCTTGACAAAAATAATGAGAGGGCCCAGACACATTCGGAACAATCCTTTCAGTTGATTGATTATCAAAGAGTTTTACCCCAATCAACGGGTAGTATTTAAAAAATATTACGCGACATAAAAACATAATGACCAGTTTGTAAACTGGGAAACAAACGATAAAAAAATGATGACATCAACTAAACTTCACCAAACAACATAAAATTGATTCTCAACCTTCACACAAACCAAATGACAAACATGGACAAAAAATAGTGATCACCTTTGGAAGATTTAAGCCGGACAAACTTTAAGAATTCAAAACAAATCAGTCAACTCTATGTGTTTTTCTACACATATTTCTCTGTTATTGGATGTAAGACCTTCCTGACATTGGCTTTCCTTTAGCTTTTCTTATGGGATAGGATATAAGTCTCCTAGCATTCCTTCCCAAGACAGACATATTGACATCATTGAAAAGTATTATAAGACCTCCTTAAATGGATTATGGTATCTACTTATCCCTAACTATTGACAATAAAGTCCTTCCTGATAAGGAGCTTTGGTTTTCCAGTAGTTTTTTCTTTGATATAGGATGTAAGTCGTATAGCATTCCTTCTGAAAATTGATAGAAATTGACATTTAACATCTCTAGGTTGAATTGTAAGTCCTCCTTAAATGGATTATGACAACGACTTATCCCGAACAATTGGAAATAAAGACTTTCCTAATAAGGAGCTTTAGCTTTCTAGTAGTTATTCCTTGAGATAAGATGTAAGTCGTATAACATTCCTTCTTAAAATCGACATATCGACATCTAACATTTCTGAGAGATGGTATGGTATCCATTCTCTCCCTAGCTATAGGAAACATGGTGTTCCTTTAGCTCTCTCTTTGAAATAGGATGTAAGTCGTATAGCATTCCTTCTCGAAATCAACATATAGACATATGGCATTTCCGAGAGATGGTATAATATCCATTTTCTCCTCAGGTATAGGAGACATGGTGTTCCCTTACCTCTTTCTTTGAGATAGGATATAAGTTGGATAACATTCCTTCTCAAAATTGACAGATAGACATCTAACATTTCTAAGAGATGGTATGCTATCCATTCTCTTCCGTGCTATAGAAAACATGGTGTTCCCTTAGCTTCTTTTTAAGAAAATATGACATCAATTTTCTTGTGACTATTCGATATGGCCTTATCACTCTTTTATACAATAATCATAAAGACCATATGAGGATACGACATTATCGACAACTGACCGTCTTGATCAAATCCAATATGTGTGGCATACTTGTTCAGTATCCCGCACATATTGGGGGACCATTTGTTGACCTCACTTTTAGTGAAGGACTTAAAATAACATCCGTAGACCAAACTCAACTTGAGGAATCTTATGATTTAAGATTCTCAAACATATTTAAAAGACCTATAATTATCATTGTGACCATTAAGATAAATGGTCTACCAACACTGACTTCTTTAGATATACCTAGGGTTATTAAAACCTTGAAAATTGAAATTACCCTTAAAGCACTCCTTTTGGATTTTAATAATGACAATAACCTAAATGATGAGACCACTGGTGACAAGCCCTAATCTGGTCAAATTTTGACGTAATGGTCACCATAATGATATTAAAGTCAACATTGACATTTAATTAATCTAATTGGTCAACTTTGACCCAAATAGTCAGTTTTGATCAAACTGGTCAAGTTTGGTCAACCTTGGTCAACCTTGGTCAACCTTGGTCAAACCCAAGTCATACCCCCAAGACCCTCATGCCTAAACTAACCATGACATGGTCAAGTGAGTCATCATAATCAACCCTTGACCTATATTTGTCAACTATGGTCAAAACTGGTCAATCTTGGTCAACCATAGTCAACTTGGTCAAAATGGTCAATCCATGACCTAATGAACAACACATAGACCTCATGACTAACCTAGCCATGACAAGGTTAGAAAACTCATATTGGTCAACTCTACACCTAAACTGGTCAACTATGGTCAACCTAGTCAATTTTGGTTAACCATAGTCAACCTGGTCAACTTTGGTCAAAATATTTAATTTTGAA
The DNA here is from genome assembly GCA_002079205.1 of Phalaenopsis hybrid cultivar. Lineage (NCBI taxonomy): Eukaryota > Viridiplantae > Streptophyta > Magnoliopsida > Asparagales > Orchidaceae > Phalaenopsis > Phalaenopsis hybrid cultivar. The sequence goes on from JXCR01130616.1 coordinate 2,857, forward strand.
ACAAATTGGTGAAATTGGTCAAATGGTCAACACTCAAAATCATTTTTACCAATTTGTGGGTTAATATTATAATTTCCTACATTTTTTGTTAATTAAAAAATTAATTAAAAATGTATTTATGAGAATTTAACCCTAAATTAAAAGACATCAAACATGACATCAAAATGACATCATACCTGACATCAAAAACCCATAATTGATTTTCAAAATTAAATCTAACTTATGGGAGGTCATAGTTGGGTTATTCATAATCCATTAGACCCATCCTGGCATATTTGGCACTTTAACCATGGTAAAGGTCACAATGACACCATCATAAAAGAAGGGACATGTGTCATTCCCTCTTGAAACCAAAGCATGACATGGAAGCTTAGGTGGAGAGCACCTCAAAACCTAATCAATGGAGAGAAATAGCATAGCTAATCCTCTTTTATCATGGATAAATTCATCAAGAGGAGAAAGATGAGTAAGAAGCATATGTTTCATGTTCCCTTTAATCCATAGAATGAGCTGATGGAATAATTTGGGGAAGGCTATCATAGCAAATTTTAGCCAACATTTTCCACCTCCTAGATGAGCCAATGAATGGAAGCCAAGGATTTAAGTTAAAATTTACTCCACATGGGTTTAACCTTAGAAAATCAATTGAACTTATCCTCAACCAAAATTCTATCAGGAAACCATCATTAATGTGGTCAATAACATCCCCAAATGAACCTAAGCTGATCAAGGTTCATCCATGGCTCTTCTAAAGCCTATTTATAAGCCAAACCCATGAGCTAAGGAAAAATTGAGGAGGACCATATACTGCCTAATTCCTCAAACACCCTTGAGAGAAATTCTTGCCAGTGTTTTAAGGAGTTGAATCCCCATTAATTCAGCCACTAGACTCCATTGGTTTCTCCCAATTCCTCTGCCCAAAAACAGGACCATTTTCTAATTTGATATAAAACCCCTCAAAATTCCAAATTAACTCCTCCAAATCCATCCCTGACCTCAGAGAGGAAGAATCCAATCAAAATTGGCCCTACCCATAGGCCAAACCTACCTCATGCCCAAACCATGGAACCTCCCGACCGAACTCATACATAGACATAATTTCTAAATTGAGTTAGGGCAAAGCTTACTGAGCTCAAAGCAAAGCTTCAGAACCATTTAAATCAATATTTCATTAACTCAGACCAAGGTATGGCCATTTTGACATAAATTTCGCTCGACTTTGGTCATTTGTGAAATGAACAATTTCAAAACCCACACAATACCGTATGGATGGGTTTGACTTCTCACAATGAAGTTTTAGGTACAAACCTCACTCGATTTCATGGAGAATTGAGTGAGATATTGTCCCTACAAGATGGACAGTTTGTGGGAAGAGAACATATGAAGAAGATGCATGGATGTCGTCCATTTTATATATTTGAGATGGACGGTCTTGAAGCATTTGAACCATTACTTTGTCCATACTAAACAAATTAAAGTCAGGAGCCACGTGTAAATCCGCGTGGAACTCCTAGCCAATAGAACATTGCCACATCAGACTTCGACTAGTCCGATGATCTACCTGGCGCCACGTCAGTTAAGTAAAAAAATCATTATTTTCTTATTTAATTAAATACAAAAAACTTGGAAAATTCATTATTTTTCACAAAAAAATCATAAAAATAAAACAAAAATATCTCTAAACTCACGACAATGAGTAGACTTTTGGACATAAAATTAGAATTTAATTAATTATATTTATATTTTAATTAGTTAATTACTCTCTGGAGTAATTTAATTATAAAAAATTTTTTATAATAAAAAAAATTTTAAAAATTTTTGGGAAATATCTATAAGTCCTTAGGAACCTACCATATTTTTCCCAAGGCTAGAAAAACACCCTAGACCTCAATTTCTTAATTTCTTTCAAAATTTATAATTACCATTAAAATAATTATAAAAATTGAGGAAATTGGAAATTAAAATTTGAAATGGTTAGAAAACATAGAGTGACACCTTTAAACTCTAAAATGACAAATTCTTGACCATTCATAAATTTTTTTAAATGACATTTCATTTTTAGGGTTAAATTTATAAAAAAAAATTACATATTTACCCTAGACATCCTTAGGCTTGGACACTAGCCTTAGTGATACTTAGAGTTAACCAAACTCTAATCCTAAGACCCAAATGACATAGGGTCTAATTCACATCCTCATGACCATTGAGTCTAACCCTCTAAACTCAATATGACAAGATATTTAAACCGAGACTTGATCTGAATTCAAGTCAAATCAAACAAGACACTTAGATTTCATTTAGGTGAACCCAAAACTCTAGTTAGGTTTAAACAACCTTTAGACCTAATTAAATTATGTTAAACCTTAATTAAATTAGGTTTAATACAAAATCAAACCTTAATTAAGTCTAAACCTCATTTAGACCTAATTAAACCTTAGTTAAACCTTAACTACATTAGGCTTAACTTAATACAAACTAATTAGGTTTAAACTACCTTTAGACCCAATTAAACCCCACTTAAACCTTAACTACATTAGGTTTAACTGAACAAACCCTAATTAGGTCTAGACCACATTTAGACCTAATTAAACCTTAGTTAGATCTTAATTACATTAGGTTTAACTTAATACAAACCTAATTAAGTTTAAACCACATTTAGACCTAATTAAACCCTAGTTAAACTCTAACTACATTAGGTTTAACTTAACAAACCCTAATTAGGCCTAAACCACATTTAGACCTAATTAAACCCTAGTTAGACCCTAACTACATTAGGTTTAACTCGCAAATATTAATTTGGTCTAACCCTTTTTAGACCTAATTAATCAATTAAATCTTACCAAAATTAAGTTTAATTAACCTTAAATCTAATTAAAATTAACCCATATTAAGTTTAATTAATCAATTAAACCATATCAAAATTAGGTCTAATTAACCTTAAACCCAATTAGACTTAACCCAAATTATGTCTAATTAATCAATTAATCCTTACCAAAATTAGGTTTAATTAACCTTAAACCCAATTAGAACTAACTCATATTAAGTCTAATTAATCAATTAACAAAAATTTAGTTTAATTAACCTTAAACCCAATTAGACTTAACCCATATTAAGTCCAATTAATCAATTAAACCTTACCTAAATTGGGTTTAATTAATCTTTAACTCAATTAGACTTAATCCATACTAAGTCTAATTAATCAATTAAACCTTACCAAAATTAGGTTTAATTATTCTTAAAACCAATTAGACTTAACCCATATTAAGTCTAATTAATCAATTAAACCTTAGGTTTAATTAACCTTAATCTAATTAGACATAACCCATATTATGTCTTATTAATCAATTAAACCTTACCCTAATTAGGTTTAATTAATCTTAAACCCAATTAGAATTAACCCATATTAAGTCTAATTAATCAATTAAACCATACCCAAATTAGGTTTAATTAATCTTAAACCCAATAAGACTTAACCCATATTAAGTCTAATTAATCAATTAAACCTTACCCAAATTAGGTTTAATTAATCTTAAACCCAATTAGAATTTACCCAGATTAAGTTTAATTAATCTATTAAACCTTACCAAATTAAATTTAATTAACTTTAAACCCAATTAGACTTAACGCTTATTATGTCTAAATAATTAATTAAACCTTACCTAAATTAGGTTTAATTAACCTTAATCTAATTAGACTTAACCACAAATAAGTCTAATTAATCAATTAAACCTTATCTAAATAAGGTTTAATTAACCTTAACCTCATTAAACTTAACCACAAATAATTCTAATTAATTAATTAAACCTTACCCAAATAAGGTTTAATTTTAATCAATCCAAAGAAGGCCTAATTTGAGTTCAACCTAACTTGAACTCAAGTTAACTCAAACATTAGGATCAAATCACATTGAACCTAACTTAACCAAAACTTAACTTGAGTTCAATCTAACTTGAACTTAAGTTAACTCAAACATTATGTTCAACCCACATTGAACCTAACTTAACCAAAACCTAATTTGCGTTCAACCTAACTTGAACTCAAGGTTCAACCCACATTGAACCTAATTTAATGAAAACTTAACTTGAGTTCAACCTAACTTGAACTCAAGTTAACACAAACGTTAGGTTCAACCCATATTGAACCCAAATCAACTTCAAACTTAAGTTCAACCCATATTGGACTTAAGTCAAACCTATACTTAGGTTCAACCCAACATGAATCTAAGTCAACCAAACTCTAGGTTCAACATATACTGAACCTAAATCAAATCTTATACTTAGGTTCAATTCAAATTGAACTTAGGTCAACATAAACTTTAGGTTCAATCTAAATTGAACCTAACTCAAATCAACCCTTAAGTCTTAATTACATTAGACTTAAGTCAATTCAACCCTTAGGTTCTACCTACATCGAACCTAAATACCTTAAGTCCTAACTACATTGGACTTAAAACCAATTCCATTCTTAGGTTATACCTACATTGAATTTAAAAACCTTAAGTCCTAACTACATTGGACTTAAAACCAATTTAATCCTTAGGTTCTACCTACATCGATCCTAAATACCTCAAGTCCTAACTACATTGGACTTAAAACTAATTCAATCCTTAGATTCTACCTACATCGAACCTAAATAACTTAAGTCCTAACTACATTGAACTTAAATTAACCTCTTAGGTTCTACCTACATTAAACCTAAATACCTTAAGTCCTAACTACAATTGACTTAAAACCAACTCAACCCTTAGGTGCTATCTATATTGAATCTAAAACTTCTTAAGTCCTAATTACGTTGTACTTAAACCATTTCCAATCTTTATGTTCTTACCTATATTGAACCTAGAATATTTTAAGTCCTATCCACATTGGATTTAAAACTCTTAGGTTCTACCTACATTGAACCTAAAACACCTTAAGTCCTAATTACATCGGACTTGAACCATTTCCAATTTTTAAGTTCTACCTACATCGAACCTAAAACATCTTAAGTCCTAATTGCATTGGACTTAAACCATTAACATCTTAATTCTTATCCACATTGGACTTAAAACTCTAGGTTCTACCTTCGTTGAACCTCAATCATCTTTAGTTTCACTGACGTTAAACCTAAATCTTAGGTCTCAATTAAACTCTCTCAGGTCTAATTGACATGTGACCTAAAATAAATGACTTCATAAAAATCTAACTCACCGACATAAATGACATAAAATTCATCTTAAGAGATATTAAAACACAACTTAAACCTCTGTGTTTAGATTTATGAAGATTTCTTAGACGACGCAATCTATGGTTGCTGACAAGAATCTTCCGATCCTAGTTTAAACACATTGCATACTAAGTAAATCTGAATACTTCACGGCCCCGTGACGACGGAGCCATAAACATCTTGACCGGGTCATTTAAAAATTATTCAACCAATTAAATGACCAACTAAAATTGATAAATCTGACAACATGGTTTTATGCTAATCATGTTATCTTTTGTAGGTTTATTGAAGACATGAAAACAAAAATTTGCTCTAGATTTCCTCTGCATGTTATAGGATGTGCTAACTCTATTTTGTAGGACGATATTTGAAAGCAGAATTTCAAGATAACAAAACCAGATAAAAATAGTTAAAACAAAATAAAATGATATAAACAAAATGACATGACTTAACACATTATTAGAACTTTTAGGATAGCCACAAAACCAGAACTTTTAGGATAGTCATGAACAAAAATTGACATGACAAATATAAAACAACAAAATGACAAAACAAAAATAGAAGAACATAACATGACAATAAAAACAAAACAACATGACATAACATGAACAAACAAAACAAAACCTTTAGGGTAGAATTAGATTCTTAGGAATCTATCACCCTAGGAATAAAATATTTGATATTTCTTTCCTTGACTTTGACATTTCTTAGAAGAACTAATGTTAACGTTAATAAGGAGTTTTATTTATGTAAATCTAGATTTGCCTAAGATGTATTTAACTATAGAAGCTTGCTCCTATAAGAAAACTAAGAATTCAGAGTAGGTGATCAACCTAAATCTCTGGTTATCAGACCATTTGTGTAGTTATCCTTATATGAGATTTTGACATTCTAGAGTCTTCTCTATAAGTTTACCACAAAACATATCTCTTGTTTTCTATCATTTACCCTTTCCCTTTTTGTAAATCCTTTAATACTGGAGGATCTTTTATTTGATCCAAAAGAATAAGGTAAAATTAGAAAAATAGGGCAATAAGATAGATAAATAGAGTGGCAACTCCAACGTCCTTCTAGACAATAGACATGACGACATGAGGGCACGAACAAGAATTGACAGAGACCATGGACGGTGAGTTACCCGATCACTGATAGATGTCACCAGTGCTAGGTGCATGGGGTGGTCTTACACCAACCTCTGAATGTACTACACCCAACCGTTGCCTCGTGGACATTCGAGTGTTGGGGCACAGACATAATAGGACTGATAGACCCTCCATCCTCCAAATGACAAAGATTTATACTCGTCGCTACAAATTACTTTTCCAAATGGGCAGAGGCAGTGTCATTACGATAGGTTACGACACAACATATCCTTCAATTCTTCAAAAGCCAAGTTGTCTATCGTTTCAGAGTACCGCAAAGAATAATTTCTAACAATGGGACAACCTTTAAAAGAACCAAATCAATAATTTCATCAAACTGCATGAGATAGATTGAAGATACTCTGCAATTTATTATTTCAAAGCAAATGGCTTGGCTGAAGCCTTCAATAAGACGTTGGTACAAATTTTAAAGAAAACACTACACAAAAAAAAAGAGATTGGCACAACAAATTATTAGAAGCCTTGTGGGCCTACCGGACGACGTTCAGGACTCCCACGTCTTGTCCGAGGTCATACTACCGTTAGAAGTTCAGAAGCTGTCTCTCAGAGTCGTTGTCGCCAACCAGCTTACAACAAAAGAAAGTGCAAAACTTAAACTTGAAGAATTAGAGAGTCTTGAGGGAAAATGACTAGAAGCACAACAATATTTGGAGCTTTACCAGACAAAGATGGTACAAGTTAATGAAAGATTGGTTTGCCCAAGGACATTCAAAGTTGGTGACCTTGTTCTCGTGCTCAAAAGACCCCTTCTTGCACGCCGCAAGATAGGTGGAAAATTTGAGCCATTTTGGCAGGGACCATTTGTCATAGAAAATGTCTACGCTGGAAGAGCCTACCAGCTAGTAGATTTTCATGGTGAAAGACCCATGCTGCCGATCAATGGACGATACCTGAAGACATACTACGTAACCTGACATTGCCTGACTTAAAATTTTAAAATTTAAATTGTTCTGGGGTTTCCTATTTGGCCAAAAGTTAGTGACTGGGTCCAAAATTTTGTAATAAAATTAACCTCATCATAATGAAACTTTTTGAAATTGCACATTTCAATTTTCTCTTTTAAACTTGATACTCTACTAAATTAAATGAAATATATACATAAAAAAATGATTTTCTCACCAAAATAAACTAAAAAAAATCTTTAATAAATACTTTGTTTTGTTCTTGTTCACACTAAACTTCAGCTCACTGATATTTTTTCTATCATTTGCAGAAAAATTTCAGGCTAGAGGTTGATCTTTGCTTTTAAAGATTGCTGGAACTTCACACTCAATGAGGAAAGGGCATCGCAGGGCGGCACCATAGACTTTAAAATGGACTTTAGTCATGTCGACATGGACTATGAAGGTCCCTTGATGGACGTGGTTAGCCTTTGGGAAATAGAAGGTCTACCATCGCTACTAAGGTTCGACACCAGAGATAGTTCCTCAATAAAGGGGAAAAATGTGATAGTACAGCAAGACCCGATGGAGAGAACCAGTCGCCTACCGTCTATGATAGCTACATCGACTAGAGACCTAGTTGTTGACATTGATGAAAGACTTCCAGATGCGTCGCTACGAAGAACTCAGTGCAGAAACACTAACTGCCGAAAGCATAAGGCTTTCCTACGCGAAGAGAGGAGATGCTAGAAAGGGGCGGAGAACTTGCTCACCCTTTTCCCTGAGGGGAATATCTATGATCCAGGCATGAGAGAGAACATTTCCAGCCTACAAGCTAGAGACGATGAGTCTGGATTTATTACAGAGCCAGAGATACCACCAGCTTCAGATGTTCTTTGTACGGGTTGCCCGACCTACAACGCTGAGATACCTGCACGTACGTCAGTTACAGGGGCATTCGTGGAGTGCCCAGACTGCAATGTCCTACACCTTGAGCGCTACAGTACTTTAGAGGAATACATATCCTCTAATGATGGATTTCAGACCACTGATTACCCAATGGATGCAAAACCTTATGTTCCGTTGGGTATAAAGCCATATATCCCATCAGAAACAGAGTTATACATTCTGCTGTAGATAAAGACAGCACCAGCCTGGATTCCCGTCAACACTGAAATGAGGGAACATCCCCGACAGCCACCGAAAATCAGTACATGATACACCAAAATTATATGCATTTTTAGACACATATTTTATACTTATTTTTGGTGATATTGCACTTTAATGGATGGTATTTTTGATATTTTATTGTAGGTTGTTGATTTTTAGGGCTAAAAGTAAAAATGAAGCAAAAAAGATAAAATTTGGAGTCAAAATGAATTTTTTGAGGAAATACTCAGCGCTGGCAGTGCCAAGGTCAGCGCCGACGACAAAAAACAACTAAAATTTGAAGAATATTTACTCAGCGCCGACAACGTCAGACTAACGCTGACGGTGCCAAAGGCGGTTCAGACCACATTTTTAGAACGTTTGATGTATTTGGATGATTTTTGAAGAGTTTTTGGAGGCACCTCTTGGAGAACCAAACTTAGGCTTTATTTGGGGCTGAATTTCATCAGAAAATAGGCTCCTTTATGTTCACTTTTCGATCCATAACGTTCCACCATGCCAAATTTTCATAATCCATCTTCATTCAACCACCATATTGGTGTCAATTAGTAATTTTACTTTCATAGTTTAGAGTTTTTATGGTTATATTTAGTGTGAAACTTTCAGTAAGAGTTTTGGAGAAAGAGAAAAGTGAGAGAGTTCTTCTTTTTGCATTTCTAAGGAAAGACTACAAAGGATTTGCTTTGAGAAAGAGTTCCAGATAAGTTTTTTTATTTATTTAGTGTTGTATGAACTTTCTTTTATATATGAAATTTTTGTTTTGTCGTATCTTTCTCATGAATTCCGAGTAGTTCCCTCTATCTTTCCCTTACTTTGAGATATGGTGAAATGAAGAGATAAAATTAATGTGCCATAATTAAAATGTAAAATAAATTGTGATGATTTTCCAACTCCAAACTTAATTTACTTTTCAATCTGGCCAATTGATTTGTTAAAATATTTTATGAAATATATGATCCAAAAAATGGAGTATAAGTTCTATAATAGAGTGAGGGTCTCATTTGATTTCATGAAGGAGAAATTTATTCAATAAATTAAGTGCAAAAAATAGGGAAATATTCTTTATTGGGTGTAGAATTGGAGAATCTTTAGGGTGACAGACTAAAATCCCCAATTTGGTCTCAGTGTTTAAAAACTAAAGCAAGAGTTAGCCTTTAGGTGAAGGGAAATGGAAGCTCTGGAGTGGGAGCTGATATCCTCCTTGCCTCGCTAAGGATTTAGGGACTAATCCTAAGATTAACTAATGGTTTTCTATGCGCTGTATCAGGGTAGAAAATTAAAATTACTCCTATTTGACACAATACATATTATAAACATTAATCTCATCTCATTTCACTAGAATTTCAGTATAGTGGGAAGGATGCTTTTTCACATAAGAAATCTTCATTACATAAACATAGTTAGTAGATTAGAAGTTATTATTCAAAATTTGCATTTTTGTTTTGCTAATAGTTAAGTAATTAAGTTTGGTTAAAATCTCAACATTCAAAATTAGTGACATTGATTTTGTTTGATTTTCTGTAAATTTCTTATTAAAATTTTATCATTGCTAACTTACACCTTCCCCGTGGGATCGATATTTGGGGCTTATATAGAAAGTCCATTAATACTTGATGATGATACATACACTTGCGTAAACTCCCATTATTAATTGCCTATAATTATATATATTTTACACAACTTACTTTTCATATAAGGATCAAGTTTTTGGCGCTGTAGTGGTGTCAACTTCATAAATCCTTAAATATAAAAATTGGGATCAAGTTTTTAGCACCGTTATCGGGGAAGGTAACAATTAATTTTATTAAATTAAATAGTTGTGATAAATTAGGAAATTTAGATAACATATATATATATATATACAAATATGTAAAAACACAAAAAAAATAAAAAATCAAAAATGAAAAAAGAAAGTTATTTTAAGAGTTTATTTTTAAAGAATTTTACTTTGCTTACTTTATTTATTTATGTGAAATATTGACTATGAAGGTTTAGTACCTTATGATTCAGAATTAGAATGTACTATTAGAAAGATTCAGAAATAACAAAGTAAAATTAAGAATTTAAAAAAAATGGCAAATAATATAGAAAATTCAATAAATGAGATTCAACAAAGACCATTAAAAGATTATGTGAATCCGACAGCAATGAATTCATTTAACTATTCAAAATCCTGATGTTGCTGTTAATTCATTTGTGCTTAAACCTGCTATTATCCAAATAGTACAAAATAATCAGTTTGGAGGATCACCTACTGAAGATCCTAACTTACATCTTGCTAGTTTGCTTGAAATTTGTGCTACATTTAAATATGAGAGAGTGTCTAATGATGTTGTTAGGCTTAGACTTTTTCCTTTTCCATTAAAGGATAAAGCCAAGGCTTTGTTAAATTCATTAGCACCTGGATCTATTAGAACTTGGGGAGAACTATCACAAAAAATCTTGGCTAAATATTTTCCACCCTCGAAAACTGCTAAGCTTAGAAGGGGAATCAATATATGAAGCCTGTGAAAGATTTAAGGATCTTCTTAGAAAATGTCTGCACCATGCTTTGCCAGATTGGTTAATAATTCAAACCTTTTACAATGGATTAGTAGGATCATTAAGATCTATTATAGATGTTGTTGCGGGTGGATCATTAATGTCAAAACCTTTTGATGAAACATATTCTTTAATTGAAGAAATGGCTACTAATAATTTTCAATGGCCCTCTGAAAGGTTAAATCCAAAGAGAGTAGCCAGTATTCATGATTCTGATGCAATGTCTAATTTGGCATCTCAAATTGCTGCTATTTCTAGAAAGATTGATCAAATAGGAGTGAACTATTCTCAAATACCCCCAGTATTAGAGGAAAATTCACTAGTATAAATTATTGATACTCAACCATTATATGAAACTTTAAACACTATAAATAATCGAAATAAAAGTCCCTATTATAACTATTTTAATTTTGGATGGAAAAATCACCACAAATTTAGTTGGAATAATTATAATAATTTAGTAAATCCATCTGTAAATCTAAACAATCAAGGAAATCCTAATATTTGACCTTATTATCCTTTAGGATTTAACTCTAATCCTAACCCAAGAGTTAAGGGAAAAGAAGTTGACATGGAAGAAGTGGTGTTGAATTTGGGAAATCAAATACATAATCATGGGGCTGCTATTAGAAATATTGAAAATCAATTAGGANTTGTTTTGCTAATAGTTAAGTAATTAAGTTTGGTTAAAATCTCAACATTCAAAATTAGTGACATTGATTTTGTTTGATTTTCTGTAAATTTCTTATTAAAATTTTATCATTGCTAACTTACACCTTCCCCGTGGGATCGATATTTGGGGCTTATATAGAAAGTCCATTAATACTTGATGATGATACATACACTTGCGTAAACTCCCATTATTAATTGCCTATAATTATATATATTTTACACAACTTACTTTTCATATAAGGATCAAGTTTTTGGCGCTGTAGTGGTGTCAACTTCATAAATCCTTAAATATAAAAATTGGGATCAAGTTTTTAGCACCGTTATCGGGGAAGGTAACAATTAATTTTATTAAATTAAATAGTTGTGATAAATTAGGAAATTTAGATAACATATATATATATATATACAAATATGTAAAAACACAAAAAAAATAAAAAATCAAAAATGAAAAAAGAAAGTTATTTTAAGAGTTTATTTTTAAAGAATTTTACTTTGCTTACTTTATTTATTTATGTGAAATATTGACTATGAAGGTTTAGTACCTTATGATTCAGAATTAGAATGTACTATTAGAAAGATTCAGAAATAACAAAGTAAAATTAAGAATTTAAAAAAAATGGCAAATAATATAGAAAATTCAATAAATGAGATTCAACAAAGACCATTAAAAGATTATGTGAATCCGACAGCAATGAATTCATTTAACTATTCAAAATCCTGATGTTGCTGTTAATTCATTTGTGCTTAAACCTGCTATTATCCAAATAGTACAAAATAATCAGTTTGGAGGATCACCTACTGAAGATCCTAACTTACATCTTGCTAGTTTGCTTGAAATTTGTGCTACATTTAAATATGAGAGAGTGTCTAATGATGTTGTTAGGCTTAGACTTTTTCCTTTTCCATTAAAGGATAAAGCCAAGGCTTTGTTAAATTCATTAGCACCTGGNAAAGATAAAGTTAAGTAAGGAGAAATTTTTTATAATGAAAATGAAATTAAAGAAGAAGATTTGGATTATATTCAGGGCAAATTTGAAATGTTAGACTTGTTGAAAAACGATAGTAAAAATCTTATCCCTTCAAGTAATAAGCCACCTGAACTTGAATTAAAGATATTATCTGCCCATTTAAAGTATGTATTTTTAGGAGAGTCATCTACATTGCTGGTTATTATATCTCCTGAGTTAAATGAGATTCAGGAACAAAAGTTAATAGAAATTTTGAAAAAGTATAAAAAGGATTTTAGATGTACTTTAGCAGATATTAAAGGAATTAGTCCTTCAATTTGTATGCACAAAATTTTATTAGAATACCANTAAAATGATCAAACACAAGTTTCTTTAGAAAAACCATTACATTTGTTTCCTTAAAGACTGAAGTAGAAGAATAAAGATAGTCAATTTACAAATTTTTTAGAAATCCTTAAGAAGTTAATAATAAATATTCTTTTTATTGAAGCTTTGGAACAGATGCAAAGTTATGCAAAATTTATGAAGGATGTACTAAATAAGAAAAAGAAGTTTACAGATCATAAGACCGTTGCACTCAATGAAGAGTGTAGTGCTATTGTTGAGAAAAAGCTTCCTAAAAAATCAAAAGATCCTGGTAGTTTTACTATACCTTGTGCAATTTGTGAAAACTTTTATGGAAAAGTTTTATGTGATTTAGGAGTGAGTATCAATCTTATGCCCATATCAATTTTTAAACGTTTAGATTTAGGAGAAATTTCCCCTACTACTGTAACTCTTCGGTTAGTTGAACGATCAATAACTTATCCAAAAGGAGTTATAGAGGATGTACTAGTAAAAGTGGATAAATTTATTTTCCTTGTAGACTTTATAGTATTGGATATGGAGGAAGATATGATTCTTATT
>JXCR01130619.1:0-11548 GCA_002079205.1 Phalaenopsis hybrid cultivar
GATATTCAATATATAAGAAAGCATCCTTCTCCTTGCCAAGAAATTATAGTGATTGGATAAAACAAATTAGTTCAATTTATATTGTGCCAAATAGGAGAATAACTATTCTTTACCCTTTGGTCCAGGCATAACGAACATTGACTAATCCTATGCTTGGTTACTGATTCTGCGGCTAAGCTGGGAGGATACCGGCTCTCAGTTCAGAGCTCTCATGTTCCCCTCACCTGAGGGCTCACATCTACACATCAACACCCAAACGATAGGACCGAATTGACGATTTTAGTCTGTCACTCTAAAATCTCCAATTCTACGCCCGATAGTAATATTTCCCTATTTATTTGCACCNACTGAGAAAACTACTCAGAACTCATGGGAAAAGAAAAACACAACTTGGAATTCATATATAAAATCAAAGCCATACAGACTATAACAAGTAAATAACTTATCTCTAAATTTCTCCCCAAGAACACTCCTCGAAGTTCCTCTAATCTCTTCCTTTCTTTACAACACACAGAATTCCTCTTCAAAGTAGCAAGGGGGAAGAAATCTCAAATAAGTAAATACCACTTATCTCTAATTCCTCCACAAGCAAACTCCTCGAAGTTCCTCTGAACAATAATTAAATAACTTATCTCTAATTTCTCCCCAAGAACACTCCTCGAAGTTCCTCTGAATCTCTATTTCTTTAAAACACACAAAATTCCTCTTGGAAGTAGCAAGGAGGAAGAAATCTCTCACTTTCCCTCCACTCTTACAATCTAAATAAACTTATCTCTAATTTCTCCCCAAGAAAACTCCTCGAAGTTCCTCTGAATCTCTTCCAATTTATCTCTAATTTCTCCACCTCAAGAACACTCCTCGAAGTTCCTCTGAATCTCTTCCTTTCTTTACAACACACAGAATTCCTCAAAAACTCCTCAAAGTTCCTCTGAATCTCTTCCTTTCTTTACAACACACAGAATTCCTCTAAAGCGGCAAGGAGGAAGAAATCTCTCACTTTCCCTCCACTTTTACAATCTCTCGAAGAATTTGAAGTAGCAAGGGAGAAGAAATCTCTCACTTTCTCTCCACTCTTACAATTTCTCGAAGAATTCCTCACAATTATACAAAAAAATCTCTCACTTTCCCTCCACTCTTACAATCTCTCAAAGAATTCCTCACAATCTAACCAAAATCTCTCAATTTCCCTCCACTCTTACAATTTCTTGAAGAATTCCTCACAGTTATACGCTCTAGCAAGCTTTCTACGCACTAATGGATCCTTTCTAACCTCCAGAACTCCAAAAGTCTCCTCATTTTCCGCCAAAATGTTCTCTTTAAAGATGTGGATGAGTTTTCCCAAGAGTTTCTTATGCAGCCCTCCAAAATCCGACCTTATCCATTGTACATGTCACATAACCGTCAATCCCATTGTCGGCGGCCTTCTGGAGAATTTGTCCTGTAGCCTCGGGAAAAGCTCGTCGTCGGCGGCCTCGATGGCGCCGTCGGCGCCCTAGTGCAATTCTCCAAATTCGTTCCTTTTTGCATCTTTTGGCTCCATTGACCCTAATTCATTATTCCTGCAATAAAACATCAAAAATACCTTCTTTATAGTGCAATATCATTAAAAATAGTATAAAAGAGGTATGAAAATCTCAACATATTTTCCTTTGGTTAAAATCCCCCACAAAAAAAGTATAAAATAGGTATGAAAATCTCAACATATTTTTCTTTGGTCAAAATCCCCCAAACTTAAATATTACTTGTCCTCAAGTAATTTTAATACTATATAAAAGTTATAATCTACTGCAGTAATATTTTAATTCAGAAACACTATAAGTTTGGTTTAGATAAATATCATAGTGAGATTTTCAGAAAAAATTCAAGTAATTGAATTAAGCCTGTATCGATAAGCTTATCTAATCATCAAGTTTTAAGAGTTCTAGTTTCCTATTTATTTCAAGAATTACTATAGATTGCAATATTAGGTCACTTAGAATATCCAAAAGATAAGAACTTCATGAGAACTCTACTAGTAAGNACTTACCTTATAAGTATTTTATAGCTTTTGCATCATTGAGCCCCAATCATTTCTTCTCAATTGAAATTCCAGATTCTTAATACTTTAAAATATAGTTTCCTTTACTTTAAATAGTTAACTATAATCTTATTCTCTTATACTAAATATCTTAAGTTACAAAATTAATTTTCATTACAAAAATATTTCTTTAAATCTACCATAATATTTAAATAGTTACAAAAATATAGTTACCTGAATTAAATTCACTACATATAATCATATAAATAATTTTGAAAATATTGAAATAGAGGACATCTAATAGTTAATCCTTTTCTTCCCTCCCCCAAACTTAAATTTTTAAATATGAAATAAAGGTGGAAAGAAAATACTATAAATCTAAATCATAACCTCAGTGTTGTAGGCATCTTTATCATTCTGAAATTTTTGCAAGCCTTCTCCAATTTTTACTTCACCTGGTCTGAAATCTTAAGATTTCTCTACACATATTAATCATTAGAGGAATTTCTAAGAAATGAAATTTTAAAATAAGTATAAAACTAAAACAAACACAACATTTCCTAACACAGCCATAATACTAAATAAAAGACAAAAATACTAAAATGAAAATAAACATCACATCACATTACAATCCACAAAATACACTAAAAGAAGGTCCAATTACATACTCATTCATTTTTCTCATAAAAAGATTACATAACATAAAATTAAACAAAAATACAAAAATAAGTACATCAATCTCATTCTAAATATCAAAATCCCAAACTATTTCATCGTTGCCTTGATCAGCAGGTGGATCGGGTTGATACTGAGTTTATCAGGGGCATTCAGGAAATGTAACATCAGGCTCTCCTCTGTAGTGTCGGGCCTGAGCATCATAATAGGCTATCTCAAAATCAGAATGCCTCTGCAGGTACTCACTATCATAATAATATCGGCATTCTAAACCTCCAATCCTTTCATTTATCAAATCTATGCTCTTCCTCTGCAAGGTCAACTCATTCATCAAATCTGTTAAGGTATGAGAGCTAGAAGCAGGAGGAGGGGCATAACTTGTAGAGGGAACGTCTCTACTAGTAGAAGGTTCCTGACTCCTACTTCTAGTTCTCCATTTCTCATGGGATACATAAGTTTTCAAATTTGACTTACTGATGGGTTACATAGGGTGAACCCACTCTTCCTCTCCAGCTTCCACTCCAGAAAGTTGGCAAAGTGCATAAATAAGTCAAGGATGTCCTAGACCTCCACTAGTCTCACTCCTTGCCGTAGTCAATATATTGTTGAAAATAATCCTCCCCACATTTATAATTTTGTTATTCTGAATATAGAAATTCAGAATAGCTCTATCTCTAGTTACCTCACTGTGGTGGTAAGTCCGTAACAGAGTAGAGGAAATGAAATAGTGCCACGCCTTAGAGGTGGCATTTAACATGGAAGCAAAAAAGCTTACCCGTTCTCGCTGCTTTATCTTCCATATTCCTTTCTCATCAGTGAGAAAGTTAATCACATCATTGAGGGGTTCTTCCATTGTATTAAACGATTCATAGTGGCAGATGTAAGAATCTGGGACTTCATAAAAAGTGTTAATGTGGGCGGCGGTAAATTCCACAAGAAGTCTACGCACTTGCACGATTCCATCTTGAGCATAAATCACATTGGCGTAGAAGTCCTTCACCACATTTGCATCGACTTTATTGGTGGTGTAACAAAAATTTTCCCACCTTGGCTCCGCAATAACCTGTTCAATTTCTCCTCCCGGATTCTCGAAAACTCAATCTTGAATACATTTTTTTCCTTGAAGTATCAAAGTGAATTGAGTTTGAGCTATCACATTGATGAAGCGTGAATCGTCGAGCTCAACTCATCTCTTTTGACGTGGAGCCATTTTTAATGTAATCAAATCAAAGAAAATTTCCAAAAATTACTTCTAATATGTAAATGATGGCTTCCAATGGTAATTCAAAGAGTTCAACATTAATATCCCTAAATTTCTTCCAAGATTTTCTTTACATTTTCAAATTTTTGAGTTTCCTCAATGTTGAAGAAATACAGGCTGAAAATCAAATATTTTTAGCTTGGAGTGAAGCTCTTACCTAAAGAAGATCAAATCCGATGTCAAAAAGCCTTGAAATTGTCTCCCAATCTAAGATCTATCAAGCTCTAATTCAAAAATGGCATTTTTAGGAGGAAGGGGATGATGAATAGTGGCGGTTGACCGGTCAAAATCACGGTTAAAGAGGTATTTTCGCGATCCCGCCAACGGCGGGGTCGATGGCGCCGTCGGCGCTCTCTATTGTATTTTTAACACAAGCCTCGGGAAATTCCCACCGTCGGCGGCGTCGAGGGCACCGTCGGCAGGCTCTGTTGATTTTGTCCAAATTCCATATTTTTGCAATTTTGATCAATTCTAAGCCTAAAAGACATCCGTTTAATCTTTATGAACATAATTTTAAATAGTTAAATGATGTACTTAACACACACAAACTTTCACAACATAAAACATCACATTTATATATAAATTCCAAGAGATACAAAAAAACGTTACATAACACACCTAAATTAGGTATTTTCTCAACCTCAATGCATTAATTCAGCGTCTTAATCCAAGCCACAACACTCAAAACGCTAAAAACAAAACATCATATGCTTAGTCTCAACTATACAAAGTTCTTTAAGCATAATTCTAAAGCAAAGAAAATAATAAGTTCAAATCTAAACACACAAACATAAATGTAACATATGAGATCTACTACTCGTCAGATTCTGTGCTTGTTGCTCCTCTGAGATCACTCATTGATTGCACATGGACGAAGAGGTTGTAGAAGGGTTGGAATGAAAATTCTTCAGTAGAATCCTCCTCAATTAATTTCATCCTCCTCATCAGTCGTATCAAGCTATCTTCTAAATGTCCCGAATGATCGAAATGTTCTTTAATCCTCCGGTCGAAATGATCGAAGAAATTGGAAATATTATTAATTGCATTCATCACATTTTTTACTTCCTTTTCTAATTCTTGATTCGGCGCAGGATCACCAAAGACTTATCAGGGACTAAGGGTTGTACTGGCAAAGAATTCTGAGAAGATTGAACAATTATCATAGCCATGTTATTTTCATCTTCAACTGATGGGAATCTTTGAATTGGATCCAAGGGTTTCCAAGGTAGCAATACATTTTCCCAGTTTTCATAGGATACTTGGGAATGGTTGCAAAGTGAGAAAATTCTTGAAGGGTGTCCAAGCCCATATGTTGATCCGTGAACGATCAGGCCTAAGACTGACTTCACTATTATAGATCCAATATCGATCGGCAGTCCCCTTTGGATGCAGTAATTCAGAATGACACTCTCTTTAGAAACTTTACCAACCTTCATTATCGGTAAAGGTTTTGCAGAAATGAAGAAGTGCCAGTGTTTAGAGACGGGATTCAAAAGTGTTGAAGAAAAACTAACATACCCTTACTCTCGCATTTCCCAATCATCAGTTTCGTCCATCAAATACTGGTAAATTTCATTCATCTGGTCTCTCGTTGGGACGAAATTGGAATAGTGGCAGACAGGAACATTCTCTATCATATATAACTCGTTGATTCTTGAAGGAGTGAAAGTAATCCATCTCCCTCGCACATAGACAACTCCTTGGTTAATTCCATGTAAGTTTGCATAAAATTCTTTTACCACAGGAAGTACCACGACAGCAGTAGTGCAGCACAACACTTCCCATCTTTGCTGCACTATCGTTTCTTCAATATCCGTCGTGGGAATATTCAATCCGTGATTCACGAATCCTTGTTCCTTGATTAATCTTTTCTTCGTCAGCAACTTGTTCAAGATTCGCTGCGCTTCCACACTAATGAACTTTCGCTGATTGAAAACTTGCATTCTGAGATTATCAGGGGAATTAGACGCCATAGGAATGAAATTGACATAGTTTTTCTTCATTTTTGGGAGGAAAATATGAACTAGAGTTTAAACTTTTGAGTTTAAAAAGACTATTCCCGCCCAAAAATCTTAAAAAACCGCTCATCGGACAAAAGAAACCGCCTCTTACCGGTCTCGCCGTCAGCGACATCGAGGGCGCCGTTGGCGCGCCTCTGCATTAATTTTGTCTGAACTCTCAGGAAAAACCCACCGTCGGCGTCGTCGAGGGCGCCGTCGGCGCCCAAGGCAAAACTTTCACAGTTTTGCTCTGGTCCCAATGCGTCGTTATTTTTCTTTATGGATCCAATTTTTAAGTTATTTGAAGGGTAAATAAGAGTAGTAGAGCTTAATACTACTATAAATTAGCAATAAATTCAAATAAAAACTACCATAATCACAATAAAGAGAAATATAAATATGGGTTGCCTCCCATAAAGCGCTTGGTTTAACATCGTCAGCTTGACCTATTCAGGGTTCATTCAGGTTTACTGATCATTAAAACCTCTTTAAAATTTGGTCTCTTACCCTCATAAAATGGTTTTAATCTATGTCCATTTACTTTAAATCTATTTCTCATTTTCTGATCTTCAATTTCAACATTTCGTAAGTGTAAACTTGAGTCACAGTAAATGACCCTAACCAATCCCAGGGAATAACTTCAACCTTGTATTGTAACGCAAAACTTCTTGTCCTCGTTCAAAGTTCTTTTGGTTAATCTTTTGATCATGCCATAACTTTAATTTTTCCTTATAAATTATTCAAAGTTCTTCTGGTTAATCTTCTGATCATGCCATAACTTTAGTTTCTCCTTATAAATTCTTCATTATCATAAGATTCATTTCTTAATTCTTTCATTCATTTAATTTTAACAATCTCTTCTTACCAGCATCCTTCAAATTATAATTGAATTCTTTAATCGACCAATATGCGTTATGCTCCAATTCTACTGGTAAGTGAAAAGTCTTTTCAAAAATTAGTCTATAAGGAGTCATTCTAATAAGAGTTTTATAAGCAGTCCTGTAAGCCCATAATGATGTATCCAATCTAGTGGACCAATCTATTCTACTAAGGTTTACAGTCTTTTCATGTATTTGTTTAATCTCTCTATTATAAACTTTAGCTAATCCACTAGTTTGAGGGTGATAAGCACTAGAGATTCTATGAATTATATTAAATTTTTCTGCCAATCTCTGAATATATTTATTCCGAAAATGGGATCCTCCATCAGTAATAATCATCCTAGGCATTCCGTATCTAGTGAAAATATTTTTCATTAAAAATCTTGAAACACTTTTAGCGTCACAGCGAGGTAAAGCTTGTGCTTCAATCCACTTAGAAATGTAGTCTACTGCAATTAATATATATAAGTTCTCAAATGAAGGAATAAATGGTCCCATAAAATCTAATCCCCAAACATCAAAGAGTTCAACTTCCAATATAAAATTTAGAGGCATTTCATTTCTTCTAGATATATTGCCTACTCGTTGACATCGATCACAAGTTTTTATATATCTATAAACATCTCTAAATATAGTAGGCCAATAAAATCTAGCTTGTAAAATTTTATAAGCAATTTTATTGCTCCCAAAATGTCCTCCAAATTTAGAATCATGACATTTTTGAATAATCAGTTCCGTTTCTTCAAAAGGTACACATCTCCTCATAATCAGATCCTTACATTGTTTATATAAATAAGGCTCATCCTAAAAATATGCTTTCGCATCGTGAATGAATTTCCTTTGCTGTTGCAATGTCAGCATATGTGGCAAAATATCACTTACAATATAGTTAACAATATCAGCATACCATGGTATTTTCCACACACTAACATTATAAAGCTGTTCATCAGGGAAACTGTCTGTAATTTCATTGTCAACATCAGATAATTCATGGTTTTTTAATCTTGACAAATGATCAGCAATTTGATTATTAGTTTCCTTTCTATCAATAACTACAAGATCAAATTCTTGCATCAATAATATCCATCTAATCAACCTTGGTTTGGCACCTTTCTTTTGCATCAGATATTTAATAGCTGAATGATCAGTGTGCACAACACATTTAGCTCCACATAAATAAGATCAAAATTTATCTAAAGCATATACAAAAGCTAGTAGCTTTTTTTCAGTAACAGTATAGTTAATTTGAGCATCATTAAGAGTTTTACTAGCGTAGTATATCACCTTAAAAATCTTTTCATACCTTTGTCCAAGGACAGTTCCAATAGCATAATCACTAGCATCACACATCAGTTCAAATGGTTTCTCCCAGTTAGGCGAAACTATAATAGGGGCCGTGATTAATTTTTCTTTTAATAACTCAAAGGCATTTAACCAACTTTCAGTAAACTCAAATTTCTTGTTCTTTTCTAAAAGTTGGCATAGAGGTTTAGTAACTTTTGAGAAATAATAAAACACCTGTAAAAACCAACATGTCCAAGAAAACTCCTAACCTCCCTTACATTAGCAGGAGGTGTTACTTCTTGTCCTTTTCTAAAAGTTGGCATAGAGGTTTAGTAATTTTTGAAAAATCTTTAATAAATGCCTGTTAAGATGTCCAAGAAAACTCCTAACCTCTCTTACATTAGTAGGAGGTGTTAGTTTAGATATAACTTAATTTTTGCAGGGTCCATAACCTCTCTTACATTAGTAGGAGGTGTTAGTTTAGATATAACTTGAATTTTTGCAGGGTCTTTTCCATACCATCTTCCGAATTTTTTTGCCCTAACACAATTCCTCCTATAACCCCAATTTAGAACTAAATTAGTTCTTTCACATAACTCTAAAACTTTTTTTAAGATAAATTAAGCATGCATCAAATTGATGTTCCAAATACAGAGAAATCATCCATAAATACTTCCAGCTCATCGTCAATTAACTTACTAAATATGGACATCATACATCTCTGGAATGTTGCAGGTGCATTAGCTCAAAAGGCATTCTTCGAAAAGCAAAAGTTCCAAAAGGACTAGTAAATGTTGTCTTTTCTTGATAGGAGTACAAGGAATTTGATGGTAACCGGTATATCCATCTAAAAAGCAAAAATATTAGTGCCCAGCTAGTCTATTTACTATTTGATCTAGAAATGGTAAGGGAAAATGATCTTTCCTGGTGGCAGTGTTTAATTTTCTATATTCAATGCAGATGCGCCACCCAGTGACTTGTCTGATAGGTATCAACTCATTATTTTTTTTTGTTTCAACAGTCACTCCTCCTTTCTTCAGAACACAATGAATTGGACTTACCCATGCACTATCTAAAATAGGATATATAATTCCAGTGTCTAACCATTTCAAAATTTCTTTTTTTACTACTTCTTCCATTATAGGGTTTAATCTCCTTTGTGGATCAACTCTTGGTTTAGAGTGTTCATCTAATATAATTCTGTGCATACTGATAGAAGGACTGATTCCTTTAATATCCGCTAAGGTCCAACCGAAAGCTCTCTTATATCTTTTTAATGTATCTATCAGTCTTTCTTCTTGTAAATCATTTAATTCTGAAGATATAATAACAGGTAATGTAGATGACTCTCCCAAAATTACATACTTCAAGTAGTTAGGTAATGTTTTCAACTCAAGTTCAGGTGGTTTAATAACTGATGGAAATAAATTCTTATCAGCATTTTCTGTAATATCCAACAATTCAAATCTTTCCTGAACATAATCTAATTCTTCATTTTCTAATTCGTCCAAAATAACTTCATCACTCTCTTCAAATTGTTCTTTCTCTTCAAAATGTTCTTTAAAATGTTCATTCAATAGATGTTCACTAATTTCCATGCAAAAACATTCATTATCTCTTTCAACAGTAGGGTATTTCATAGATTTTGCAATGTTAAAAGTCACTTCTTGATCATTTATTCTCATAGTTAATTCTCGTTTTTGATCATCTATCATAGCTTTTCCAGTAGCTAAAAATGGTCTCCCTAAAATAATAGGTATTTCTTTATTTCCTCCATATCTAAAACAATGAAATCCACAAGAAAGATAAATTTGTCCACTTTTACTAACACATTAGGAAAGATAAATTTGTCCACTTTTACTAACACATCTCCATATCTAAAATAATAAAATCCACAGGAAAGATAAATTTATCAACTTTTACTAACACATCTTCTATATCTAAAATAATGAAATCCACAGGAAAGATAAATTTTTCCACTTTTACTAACACATCTTCTATAACTCCCTATATAAGACAATAAAATCCACCAAAAAGATAAATTTGTTACTTTTACTAACACATCTTCTATAACTCCCTTAGGATATGTAACTGATCAGTCTGCTAATTGAAGAGTTACTAAAACTCCCTTAGGATATGTAACTGATCGGTCTGCTAATTGAAGAGTTACAGAAGTAGGTGAGAGCTTAGTCTTTTGAAAATTGATAGAGGCATAAGGTTAATACTGGCTCCCAAATCACATAAAGCTTCTTCTAAAAATTGATAGAGGCATAAGGTTAATGCTGGCTCCCAAATCACATAAAGCTCTTCCATAGTAATTTTTCACCGATAGCACACGGTATAGCGAAACTACCAGGATCTTCTAATTTTTTAGGAAGCTTTTTCTGAATAATCGCACTACACTCTTCGCTAAGTGCAACAGTTTCATTATCTGAGAACTTCCACTTCTTGTTAAGAATATCTTTCATAAACTTCACATAATTGGGCATTTTCTCTAAAGCTTCTATGAAGGAAATATTCACCGTTAACTTCTTAAGAATTTCCAAAAATTTTGAAAATTATTTACTTTAATTTTGTTGCTTCAGTCTTTGAGGAAACGGTTGTGGAGGTTTTTCCACAGTAAGTTTCGTTGGTGTAAATGGATACTCTAAACCTGGGTATTCGTGATCCTTTTCTTTTTCGGTATCCACTTTTTCTTTTTTAGTTTCTATTTTTTTTGTACTCTTGTCTCTAATTCTTTTCCCCTTCGTAATTGAATCGCCTTGATTTGTTCTTTTCCTTGATCTTTAGAATTTGGTTCCACAGTACTCAGAAAAGTTCCTATTGTTCGGTTACTAAGTGCAGTAGCGATATGCCCTAATTGGTTCTCAATATTCTTAATAGCAGTTCCTTGATTTTGTAATTGATTTCCTTGAATCTGTAATTGATTTTCTTGATTTGGTAATTGTTGACCCATGTTTAATATCAGCTCTTCCATAGATAACTTCTTCTCTTTAATTTGAGTATTACTGTTAAATCCTTGAACATAAGAAGGTCTATAGTTAACATTTCCTTGGTTGGATGAATTCCCTAATGGGTTCACTGAGTTGTTTGCCCATTGTTGATTTGTCGAAGAATTGTTATTCCAATTCTTAGATGATTCTTCCAACCTGGGTTATAATTGTTCGAGTATGGGTTGTTGGGTCTAGTAATAGCATTTAAGGTTTCATATGAAGGTTGAACATCCACAAATTGCCCACATGAATTTTCTTCCATCATAGGAGGTGTTGAAGAATAATTCATCCCATAATGATCTAATTTCTTTAATATTGCAGCAATCTGTGAAGCTAACAATAGATATTGCATCAGAATCATGGATGCTAGCTACTCTTTTAAAATTTACCCGCTCAGAGGGCCATTGAAAATTGTTGGTAGTCATTTCTTCTATTAA
>JXCR01130619.1:11671-48829 GCA_002079205.1 Phalaenopsis hybrid cultivar
TTATAAAAGGTTTGAATTTATAACCAGTCTGGTAACGAATGATGAGGGCATTTCCTAAGAAGATCTTTAAATCTCTCCCAAGCTTTAAGCTTCATATATTGACTCTCCATCAATTTGATAGAACGATGTTATGTCATTTCTAAGTTTAGCAGTTTTGGATGGAGGGAAATATTTGGAGAGAAATTTCTGTGACAGTTCTCTCCAAGTTGTAATAGATCCAGGTGCTAACAAGTTTAACCAAGCTTTATCCCTCAGTGAAAAAGGAAAAAGTCTAAGTCTAATAGCATCGTTTGAGACTCTATCCTATTTAAAAGTAGCACACAGCTCTAAAAAACTAGCGAGGTGTAAGTTCGGATCTTCATTTGGTGTACCTCCAAATTGATTGCTTTTTAAAAAACTAGCAAGGTGTGATTCGGATCTTCATTTGGTGTACCTCCGAATTGATTGTTTTGTACCATTTGGATAATAGCAGGAGATCTTCATTTGGTGTACCTCCAAATTGATTGTTTTGTACTATTTGGATAATAGCAAGTTTACTATCATATTTAAAAGTAGCACATAGTTCTAAAAAACTAGCGAGGTGTAAGTTAGGATCTTCCGTTTGAAACTCTATCATATTTAAAAGTAGCACACAGTTCTAAAAAACTAGCGAGGTGTAAATTAGGATCTTCATTATCCTATTTAAAAGTAGCACATAGTTCTAAAAAACTAGCGAGGTGTAAGTTAGGATCTTCATTTGGTCTCCAAATTGATTGTTTTGTACCATTTGGATAATAGCAGGTTTAAGCTCAAATGAATTAGCGAAATTGATTGTTTTGTACCATTTGGATAATAGCAGGTTTAAGCTCAAATGAATTAGCAGCTACATCAGGATTTTGGATAGATAAGTGAATTTTATATGCTGTAGGATTTGCATAATCTCTTAAGGGTCTAGGTTGGTGTTCATTTTCTTTTCCTTGATTGTTCATAATGTTTTCCATTGTATCATAATTTCTAGGTTTTCTTTTCAATTTTCTAATTTTTCTAACAGTTTGTTGTAATTCTGAATCGTATGGTATAAGATTTTCAGGTCCAAATTTGCGCATACAATTTTAAATTAGTACTCAATAATATAAATGTAAATATAAATATATAAATATATAGATAAGTTTTAATTTAACAAAAAACTTTTTAATAATTCTAATATGTCCGTTACTCATAAAATTCTCCCAGGCAACGGCGCCAAAAACTTGACCGACCTTTTTTTTGTAAGTCAACAATTACAAGAATTTGATGACGCTACTAGAAGATTTAAATTCCAGCAACGATGCCAAAAACTTGACTGCGACTTTATATATATATATGTTTGATTATAAAGATGTATAAATATAATATTCAATAATGTTATAAAGTCGCAAATTGTCAACGCAAGACTTTATAGATGTGTCTAATTTGATTCAGATGTATAAATATAATATTCAATAATGTTAAAGTCGAATTTGTCAACGCAAGTATACGTATTAAGTAATATAGGGCTCTAATGGAGTCCTAGATATTGATCCCATAGGGAGAAATAGAATTCTACAAACTAAGATTTAATAAAAAGTAATTTTTCAACTACAACGACGTTCAAGTTGCTTATCTGTCACTAATAGGCAATTGAAATAAGTAGATAATTTGGATAATAACTTATTATAGAAAATAACGTTTAATTGTGATATTCAGTATATAAGAAAGCATCATTCTCCTTGCCAAGAAATTATAGTGAANGTATATAAGAAAGCATCATTCTCCTTGCCAAGAAATTATAGTGAATGGATAAAATGAATTTGTTCAATTTATATTGTGCCAAATAGGAGCATAACTATTCTTTACCCTTTGGTGTAGGCATAAAGAACATTGACTAATCCTATGCTTGGTTACTGATTCTGCGGCTAGGCTGGAAGGATACCGGCTCTCACTTCGGAGCTCCCACATTCCCCTCACCTGAGGGCTAACATCTACACATCAGCACCCGAATGATAGGACCGAATTGGGGATTTTAGTCTGTCACTCTAAAATCTCCAATTCTACGCCTGATAGTAATATTTCTTTATTTATTTGCACCCAATCTCCAAGGACTTTGACCTCCTTGAATCTTGGATGTATTCTTCACTTTAGTTGTAAAACTCAACATATTTTAACAAATCAATTGACCAGATTGAAAGTAAATTAAGATCGAAGTGAAAAGATCATCACAATTTTTTAAACATTTTCATGGCTTCACCAATTAAAATCACCATTTCACATATCTCGAGATAAGGAGAAAGACGGAGAAAACTACTCAGAACTCATGGGGAAAGCACAACACAACTTGGAATTCATATATAAAATCAGTTCGTCACTATAACAAGTAAATAACTTATCTCTAGATTTCTCCCCAAGAACACTCCTCAAAGTTCCTCTGAATCTCTTCCTTTCTTTACAGCACACATCTCCCCAAGAAAACTCCTCAAAGTTCCTCTGAATCTCTTCCTTTCTTTACAACACACAGAATTCTCTTCGAAGCAGCAAGGAGGAAGAAATCTCTCACTTTCCCTCCACTCTTACAATCTTTTGAAGAATTCCTCACAATTTCTCGAATAATTCCTCACCACCTCAAGAACACTCCTCGAAGTTCCTCTGAATCTCTTCCTTTCTTTACAACACACAGAATTCCTCAAAAACTCCTCAAAGTTCCTCTGAATCTCTTCCTTTCTTTACAACACACAGAATTCCTCTAAAGCGGCAAGGAGGAAGAAATCTCTCACTTTCCCTCCACTTTTACAATCTCTCGAAGAATTTGAAGCGGCAAGGAGGAAGAAATCTCTCACTTTCCCTCTACTCTTACAATCTCTCAAAGAATTCCTCACACTCCTCGAAGTTCCTCTGAATCTCTTCCTTTCTTTACAACACACAGAATTCCTCTTCAAAGTAGCAAGGGAGAAGAAATCTCTCACTTTCTCTCCACTCTTACAATTTCTCGAAGAATTCCTCACAATTATACAAAAAAATCTCTCACTTTCCCTCCACTCTTACAATCTCTCAAAGAATTCCTCACAATCTAACCACTCACTTTCCCTCCACTCTTACAATTTCTTGAAGAATTCCTCACAGTTATACGCTCTAGCAAGATTTCTACGCACTAATGGATCTTTTCTAACCTCCAGGACTCCAAAAGTCTCCCTATTTTTGGTCAAAATGTTCTCTTTAAAGATGTGGATGAGTTTTCCCAAGATTTCCTTACGCACCCATCCAAAATCCGGCCTTATCCATTGTACATGTCACATAACCATCGATCTCGCCGTCGACGGCCTTGATGGCGTTGTCGGTGGCCTTCTGAAGAATTTGTCCTGTAGCCTCAGGAAAAGCTTGCCGTTGGCGGCCTCGATGGCGTCGTCGGCACCCTAGTGCAATTCTCCATTTTTTTATCCTTTTTGCTCCAAATTCGCTCCTTTTTGCATCTTTTTGCTCCATTGACACTAATTCATCGTTCCTGCAACAAAACATCAAAAATACCTTTCTTTAAAGTGCAATATCATTAAAAATAGTATAAAAGAGGTATGAAAATCTCAACATATTTTCCTTTGGTCAGACATCGAAGCTCAAGAGCTTGCAGCTGATAAAATGATGCTAATAGGATTCAACCAAAAAGGAGAGAGAGCCCTTGGATCCATTACATTGCTTGTGAAGGTTGGAGAACTAGCAACAACAGCCAAGTTTCATATCATCGACGCCGAGACATCTTTCAACGCTCTACTAGGTCAACCATGGATTCATGAACACAACATGGTTCCGTCATCTCTTCATCAATGTATCAAGTACTACAAAGAAGGACAAGAACATTGCATCAAGGAAGATCTACAACCGTTTTCATTTCATGAAGTTGGTATTCATGAAAATGCTGCCTACTACGAGCCTTTGAAGAAAACTATTTTCTCTCGTGAAACTGTGACAAACAAAAGTAAAGATTCAAAAGAACTGCAATGGTAGGGACATTCAACTCCTCTTCACTGATCTTCCACCACTCTCCTGCAACAAATTGGTGGAGGTCCTTTTAGTTCACGCACCCTAGGTCGAGGCCGGGGACGTGGACGGGGAAGAACCAACTTATTCATTGAACAGACTAGGCCAACCATCAACATTGTTGATGAGGACAGTTCTGAAGATGAAATAATGATGAAAAAATAGAAGGAACCTCAATATGAGATATCCTTAGAAGATGCTGAGAAAAGCAAATACAAGACAATGTATGATCGAATAAACCACTATGTGAATACTTTGACCCTTACTCCAATTCTCCCTCAAAATGTCGAAAGTTTAGAGGTCAAGGAAGTTCGTAGTGCTAGTTCAAAGCCGATCAAATTTTACCATGCTTCTATTTCTACCAATCTTGAAAATCATGTAAATTTGGATGATGATCCTAATGAATTATTGGAATTACCTTTTGGTTACTTTTTGCCTTATGTACAAAAGTTAATTCAATAAGGACATTTACCAAAATAAATGCCAAAAGATAAATTTCAACATTTTGAAAAGTTATGGAGTGTTAAAAGTCAAACTCCAAACTCAAAAGAGGGTCTCAGATTTGCAACAGTCGGGCCAGTCGATGATTCAGAATTTTGCATGGTTGTTGCTAGTGAATCAGAGAGGATTGCCTCGGTATAGAGTATGACTCTGCTGATTAGCTAATAGAAGATGCTCTACACAAATTTGAAGAAGAAATTAAGTCAACTGTTGATGAGTTGAAGGAAATCAACCTTGGGACTGAAGAACAACCCCGACCTACATTTATAAGTTCTCTACTCAACGATGAATAATCTCTACAATTGATCTCATTGTTAACAGAATTCAAAGATTCCTTCCCAAGGAGTTATGATGAAATGCTAGGACTGTCAGCAGAGGTTGTAGTTCAGAAACTCAAGGTAGAGAATGATATGACCCTTGTAAAACAAGCTTCAAGAAGAATGCACCTCAAAATAGAGCAACAAGTTATCGTCGAGGTAAAGAAATTAGTACACGCTAACTTTGTAAAAGAGGAGCAATACCCCACATGGTTGGCTAACATTGTTCCAGTTAAGAAGAAAAATGGACAGATCCGTGTTTGTGTCGACTTCAGGGATTTGAACAAAGCACATCCAAAAGACGTGTTTCCACTACCAATATCAAAAATGATGGTGGGTTTCACTTCAACACATGAAATTTTCTCCTTCATGGACGGATCGTTGGGATACAACCAAATCAAGATGGCTCCTGAGGAAGCACCACTTAAAGCCTCCAGAATGCCGATTTGAAATTTCTGCTATACAGTGATGTCGTTCGGCCTAAAGAACGCTGAAGCAACATATCAACGTGCAATGACAAAGATTTTTGATGATCTCATTCACAATTAAGTGAAATTTTATGTGGATGATTTGTTCATCAAAA
The DNA here is from genome assembly GCA_002079205.1 of Phalaenopsis hybrid cultivar. Lineage (NCBI taxonomy): Eukaryota > Viridiplantae > Streptophyta > Magnoliopsida > Asparagales > Orchidaceae > Phalaenopsis > Phalaenopsis hybrid cultivar. The sequence goes on from JXCR01130619.1 coordinate 17,096, forward strand.
GTAAATGAAAGATATACCTTTTGTATGATTTGAGGATAGTGTTCGAACGGTTACGACGATACTACCTTAAAATGAATCCCTCAAAATGCGCTTGTGGCATTACCTCCGAGAAATTTCTAGGATTCGTTGTCCGTCATCGGGAAATCGAGATCGACCCAGATAAGATTAAAGCTATCTTGGAAATGCCTCCACCCAAAACCTTGAAATAACTATGTTCCTTCAAAGGAAGTTGGCATATCTGAGATACATTATTTCTAATGTCTGTGGTAGGTGTCATCCCTTCTTGGCATTAATTAAAAAGGACGCCAAATTCATTTAGGAGGAGAAATGCCAGCGGGCCTTTAAGGATGGTAAACAATATTTAATGACACCTATTGTTTTGACAGCCTCTATCTCAACAAAACCTTTGATTCTTTATACCGCAGCCTTAGACGACTCCCTTGGAGCCCTCTTAGCCCAAATCAACGACGAGGGTAAACAAAACGCACTTTACTATTTGATCCATCGTCTGATATCGATGGAGATAAGTTATCCACCTATCGAGAAGCATATTCTAGCTTTAATATTCGCTACCCAAAAGCTTAGACATTACATACTCTCTCATAAGATTATCCTAATTTCAAAAGTTAACCCGTTGCAATATTTGATGACCCGACCAACACTCTCCAGACGTCTAGCAAGTTGGTCAATGATCTTATTACAATTTGATATAACTTTTGTTCCCCTCCGTGCTATCAAGGGACAGGTTCTAGCAGACTTTCTCAATGCACACCCACTACCACTTGGGACCCCTCTCAACGATGAGTTACCAAACGAGCAAATACTACAAATGGAATTCTCTAGTGCACAATGCTGGGAGATGTACTTCAACGGTGCTTCATCAGCCAAGAAAGACAAAGGATCAGGCCCAGTCATACGAGGCAAAGCAAGGATCCGTTTGATCTTTATCACGCCAGATAAGGGTATGTTGAGGTTCCATACCTCCTAACAGCACCGTGCACTAACAATGAAGCAGAATATGAGGCCCTAATGACCAGATTGGAGTTGGCAATATCGATGGGTATAACAGACTATGCCATCTATTGTGACTCACAACTCATCATCTAGCAAGTTGTTGGACAAGACAAGATTCTAAAACCAAGACTAGCAGAATATCACAGGTATGCAATGAAGCTGCTGGAACAGATTCCCAATGTGACTTTCTATCGGATTCTAGGGGAGATAATGCCCATGCCAACACTCTAGCAAAACTCGCTAAGGAGCTGGCATGTCCCCCGGAGTATTCCATTGAAATCATATTACAAGGAAGATAAGTTTTGTCTCAAATGAACCTCGAAACTCTGCGCAAGCTCAGAAAAGAAGAAGCGATAAATGCAGTTACTGACATCAACGAAGATTGGCACAAGCTATTAATAGAATATTTACATATTAGAATGCCACCAGAGGACAAGTTTGAAGCACAACACATTACAAAAAGGGCTATGTCATACGCCTTAGTTAGTGATGTCGTATACATAAGATCATTCTACCATATGTGGCTGAGGTGTCTAAGCAAAGCCAAGGCACAAAATATTGTTAAAGAAGTACATGTCAGATTGTGTGGCGCTCACCAGTCAAGGCCAAAAATGAAAATTAAGATGAAGAGACTCGGTTATTATCGACCAACAATGATGTCCGACTGCATGGATGCAACCAGAAGATGTCACCAGTACTAGGTGCATGGGGTGGTCTTACACCAACCTTCGAATGTGCTACACCCAACCGTTGCCTCGTGGCCATTTGAGTGTTGGGGAGCTTACATAATAGGTCTGATAGACCCTCTATCTTCCAAATGGGTAGAGGCAGTATCGTTACGAGAGGCTACGACACAACACGTCCTTCAATTCTTCAAAAGCCAAATTATCTACCATTTTAGAGTACCGTGAAGAATAGTTTTTGACAATGAGATAGCCTTCAAAAGAACCAAAATCAACAATTTTTTCAAAAGAAATAAGATAGATTGAAGATACTCTAAAATTTATTATTCCAGAGCAAATGGATAGGCTGAATCCTTTAACAAAACACCGGTACAGATTTTAAAAAAAAACTGGATGAAAATAAACGGGATTGGTACAACAAATTGCTAGAAACTTTGTGGGCCTACCGGACGACGTTCAAGACTCCCACTCATTGTACACCCTACATGCTTTTGTATGGGTCCGAGGTCATGCTACCGTTAGAAATATAAATACCATCTCTTAGAGTCGCAGTCGCTAGCCAACTCACAACAGAAGAAAGTGCGAAGCTCAGACTTGAAGAACTAGAGAGTCTTAAAGGGAAACGACTTGAAGCACAACAACATTTAGAACTTTACCATGCAAAGATTGTACAAGCTCATGACAAATTGGTCCGCCTAAAGACATTCACAGTTGGTGACCTCATCCTCATGCTCAAAAGGCCTATTCTTGCACGCCACAAAATAGGTGGAAAATTTGAGCCAACTTGGGAGGTTGAAAAGATCTACGTAGGAGGAGCCTACCAATTAGTATATTTTCGGGGTTAAAGACCCATGCTACAAATCAACAGACGATACCTAAAAACATATTATGCAACCTTACATTGCTTGCCGCCACTTAATTTGAAGTTTTAAAATTTTGATTGTTTCGGGGTTATCTATGTGCCCAAAAATCTGTGATCGCGTCCAAAATTTTTGTAACAAAATTAACATTAATATAATGAAAATTTTTTAAAGAATTACACTTTAAATTCTCTCCTTTCTACATTTGAACTTAATATTCTACTAAATTAAACAAAATTCACACATAAATAAACGATCTCTTCGCCAAAATAAATAAAAATTTCCTTTAATAAATACTTTATTTTGTTCTTGTTCACGCTAAGTTTTAGCCCACTGACAATTTTCCTGTCGTCTGCAGAGAAATGTCAGGCTAGAGGCTGATCTTAAAATTTAAAGATGTTTGGAATCTTGCACTAAATGAAGAAATGACACCGCAAGGCGACACTATAAATTTCAACATAGAATTTAACCAAGTTGGCATGGATTACTAGGGGCCTTTAATGAATGCCATCAGTCGACAGGAAAAGGAAGGGCTGCCCTCATTGCTAAGGTTGACCACCAAAGACAGTGTATCACTGAAAGGAAAGAACATGATGGTACAACTGGACCGAATGGAGGGGCCCAGCAGTCTACCATCCATGATAACTACGCCAACTGGGGGCCTGGTCACTATTATAATGAAAGGTTGTCAGACGCTCCGCTACGAAGAACACCGCTCAGAAATGCTAGCCGCTGAAAGCAGAGGGCTTTCTTACGAGAGGAGAAAAGATGTCAAAAAGAGGCAGAAAAATTACTCACCCGTATTCCTGAGGGCAACATTTATGATCCAGGTATGAGATAAACTTCTTCAAGCTTGCCTGCCACAGATGATGAATTCAGGTTTGTTACAGAGCCCAAAATACCACTAGCTTCAAATGTTTTGTACATGGGTTGCCACACTTGCAACGGTGAAATACATGCACGATCGTCGGCTACGGGGGCATTCGTGGAATGCCCGAGCTGCAATGTCTTGTACTTATAGCACTACAGTACCTTAGAGAAGTACGCCTCTAGAGATGATGGATCTCATATTGTTGATTACCTGATAGAGGCAAAGCTATATGTCCCAATGGATGCAGAGCCATATGTTCCGAAGGGTAGAGGGCCATACGTCCCGACGGATGCAGAATCATACATTCGGTTAGAGCCCGAGTCAGCACCATCTTTTGTTCCCCCCGCCGTTGAAACAAGGGAACTTCCTTAATAGCCACCAATATTAAGCATGGCAGAATATTACAGAAGAAGCAAAGTGAACAAAAGAAAATTTGAATTCTACGTAGAGGTACAAGGGAGGTTCATCAACATACTAGAAGGATTAGAATTATACACCAGGGTCTTCTATAAGAGTGATGAGCAAAATATTCTTGATTGCATTTTTGACCTAAGGGACAGAGGTTAAGCACTCTTACTCATGGAAAGTACCTATTCTGATCCAAGGAAATGGATGCGAGGAAAAGGGAGAATCACTATCCAGTGCGGTTGCTGCTAATACTTTACCAACGACAGACCAGGGAATCCGCTTGGGATTCTCAGACATGATCAGGTGGGTCCACTACCTTCAATGATAAACTGGATGATTAAAATAATGGTCAGATGAAGTATACTACCCGGTAATTGCATTCCTAACAGTTGCATTATCAACATCTACAAAGAGGGTGATTGCATTCCTCCACATGAGACCACCATGACTTCGTGAGACATTTCTGCACAGTCTCATTTATGAGTAAAAGCAACATCTTATTTGGGAAAGAAATTGACATGAATTCAGAGGGCTGTGGAGATCCCCCTACCAGTTGGCTTAGTACTTGTTCTCAAAGGCAACGATGCAGACGTTTCCAAGCACTGTACTCGAGGAGTCCGACATAGTAGGGTGTTTGTGACCTTTCGATGGATGGACGATAGCAAAATACCCTGCAGATTTCAGCCAGATCCAGAACTGAATGAGCTGATACCATACGAGCTATGAGAGGGTTGTACCTATAAGAACATGTAAAGGGAACTCTGTCCTGGAGCATGGCTTAAAAGTTCTGCTCGATCAAGAGCTCGTCACAACAGGAACAGATAGTCAAAGGATTCTTTTCCGCTCTACTACATTACAACAAATATGATATATATCAGAGATACTCAGCCTATGATATGTACTTGGCATGAGATATTTTGAATGTACTTTGATGCGGTTAACATATTGTACTTTTTGAGGCGTTAGCCTACACTTTATATGTAACATTTATTGTACTTTTTGTGTGATGAATAAAAGCCACGAACCATATGTTGGTTCAAAATTACAATGAACAAAGAACAAAACAAACAAAATTGACAATAATAAAATAAAAATAATTATAAAAAATAAAATGACCAACAAACTAAAAATAAAACTAATCTCTTTTGAATATCGAAAACATATTTTCAAAATTAAACATGATAAAAAAAACAAGAAAAGAAAATAAATCTGTTGAGTTGACTCTCTCGATTTTGAGGTCTCTTACTCTTTACTCGCACAGCGCAACTATCTTTGTCTGCACTAATTCTCTTAACATCCCCGTGGAGTTTCACGTTCTGCACAAAACCTCACAACATTTCACAAATCTTCTTCAACTACGTCATCCTTTTCACAGGACAGATATTTTTGGATTCAACATCACCAATTCTCATTTTTGAATCAGTCCTTAACTTGTGATTCACTCATTGGAGGTCGGTCCTTACCTTACGACTCTGTTTTGAGATTGATCATTAAATTTCAATTCTCATTTTTGAATCAGTCCTTAACTTCTGATTCACTCCTTTGAGGTCGGTCCTTACCTTCTGACTCTCTTTTGAGATTGATCATTAACTTTCTTATCTCATTTTTGAATCAGTTCTTAACTTCTGATTCACGCCTTTGGGGTTGTTCCTTACCTTTCGACAGTCTCTTTTGAGATTGATCATTAACTTTTGGTTCTCATTTTTGAATCAGTCCTTAACTTCTGATTCATTCCTTTGAGGTCGGTCCTTACCTTCCGACACTCTCTTTTGAGATTGATCATTAACTTTCAATTCTCATTTTTGAATCAGTCCTTAACTTCTGATTCACTCCTTTGAGGTTGGTCCTTACCTTCCGAAATTCTCTTTTAAGATTGATCAATAACTTTCAATTCTCATTTTTTGAATCAGTCCTTATATTTTGATTTACTCCTTTGAGGTCAGTTCTTACCTTCCGACTCTCTTTTGAGATTGATCATTAACTTTCAATTCTCATTTTTGAATTAGTCTTTAACTTTTGATTCACTCCTTTAAGGTTGGTCGTTACCTTCCGACTCTCTTCTTGAGATTGATCATTAACTTTTAATTCTTATTTTTGAATTAGTTCTTAACTTTTGATTCACTCCTTTAAGGTCGGTCATTACCTTCCGACACTCTCTTTTGAGATTGATCATTAACTTTCAATTCTCATTTTAGAATCAGTCCATAACTTTTGATTCACTCCTTTGAGGTCGGTCCATACCTTTCCGACACTCTCTTTTGAGATTGATCATTAAGTTTCAATTCTCATTTTTGAATCAGTCCTTAACTTCTGATTCACTCATTTGAGGTCGGTCCTTACTTTCCAAAACTCTCTTTTGAGATTGATCATTAACTTTCAATTCTCATTTTCTGAATCAATCCTTAACTTTTGATTCACTCCTTTGAGGTCGGTCCTTACCTTTAGACTCTCTTTTGAGATTGATCATTAACTTTCAATTCTCTTTTTTGAATCAATCCTTAAATTTTGATTCACTCATTTGAGGTCAGTCGTCACTTTCCGACTCTCTTCCTGAGATTGATCATAAACTTTTAATTCTTATTTTTGAATCAGTTCTTAACGTCAGATTCACTTCTTTGAGGTTGGTCCTTACCTTCCGACACTCTCTTTTGAGATTGATCTTTAACTTTCAATTCTCATTTTTGAATTAGTCCTTAACTTCTGATTCACTTTTTTTGAGGTCGGTCCTTACCTTCCGACACTCTTTTGAGATTTATCATCAACTTTCAATTTTCATTTTAGAATCAGTCCTTAACTTCTAATTCACTCTTTTTGAGGTCGTTCCTTAACTTCTGACCCTCTCTTGAGATTGATCCTTAACTTTCAATTCTCATTTTAGAATCAGTCCTTAACTTCTGATTTTTCTCTTCTTTTGGGGTCGGTCCCTAACTTTCGACCCTCTTTTGAAATTAATACCTAAACTTTAATTCCTACTTCGGGGTCAGCACTTACATATTGATTCCCCTCCTCTATGGACACTTGAAATCTGATAACTCAAAACCAACTTTCCAATCCCTAGCGAGAGTTTCTACTTCTTGACCTCGATTAAATATTCATCTACTAATTCCTTAGTGGAAACAAATAAAACACACAATTCTACACCTCCTTCCAAGTTTATTTGCTTAGGAGTTTGTATTGGTTTTGTTGATCTCATCGGTCAACGCCAATACGCGCAGTGTGCTTGACCAGCACACCGCCCCTATTGTGGGTCCATTTGTTGACCTCACTTTTTGTTGAGGTCTAGTTCTTCCTTTTTAGTAGCCTAGGGTTTAGCCATAGGACTTTCATCTTGAATATTTCTAGAAAACTAGAAAAGGAACCCTCACCATTAGAAATTCCAAACTCCTCTTTACTCAACTTGAAGTTCTATATAGTGGTCCTAACCTCTAGCACTTAGTAAGTGAGGGTCATTATGAGGGAGCTCAAGGAGAGTTCCCATAGGATTTTTTGACCTTAGGGTTGACCCTGGGTGTTGGCCTAGAGCTAAGGCACTTACTACAATCACGTCACTCACAATCACTCAGTACCTTAAACCCAAAATTTTCTTGACTTTTATCCCTTAATCCTTTAAGAGACTCATGTAGATGGTCCCCTAAACCCACTGGCCCTAGGCTAGGGTTTAGCAAAGACCAGTACATGGAGGACCCAAATGGGCTTCTCATTGGTCCATGGCTTATTTATGGTGGTTAGCTCCCCAATTCTACCAAAGATACCCAATTTGGCCTTTTGCCCCAAAATTCCCAAAATTACCTAAGTTCCTTGAAACCCTAAATGTGGCGAAAATTCCCAAATTTACCCAAAATACTCAAATTTGTTCAAAAATCATTTCAAACATTTTGGAAATACCCAAATTACCCAAAATCACTAAAAATTGTTAAATTACCAAAATACCCCTCCTTAGCCCAAAACTCCAAAAAATTCTCAAAAATACTAAAAGTTTCCAAAGCCTTCCAAATATTCCTAATTCCCTTTTTCTCAACTACCACATGATCCAATTTGGTCAATTTGACCATCTTTATCGAAAACCCCCAAATTGCCCTTAAAAGGCCCAATCTCCCCAAATCCACCTCAAATGTCTATCAAATTGGTCCCAATTTCCCCCAAATTCAATCCTAAACTTAAATTAACCTTATATGTAACAAATTTAAACTACATACAAGCTCAATTGGCCCATTCTTAGGGCCCAATTTTGATTAAAGTAAAACCCCAAATTTTGGCCTTATGACTTCGTTCCACCAAATTGAACCCCATGGCCTACTCCATCGGTCTCAATTAGAATCCTAAACTCTTCATAACACTCCTACACATCAAAATTGAACTTAAATTGGCCTTGTTTAAGCCCCAATTTCATTTAATTTCAACCTAAGTCAAAAGCCCCAAATTGGCTATGCCTCCAAATTTCACCAAATTGATTGCCTTAACCCCAAAATTGGCTACCAATTTATGTTGAAAAATCTTCATCACGTTCCTATAGACCATTCCCAACAATCAATTTGGAATTAGCCCAAGCCTAGCCCAATCTAGACCTAAGTCTAGCCCAACATGCCCAAATTGACCAAAATCCAAAATCCTTCAAAGTGACCCTCCAATTGAACTCAAAATCCTTTCAATCCTTCACCAAAAAAGTTCCTTGCAACCATCTACATCCAATGCATCAATTAATTGGGCCAATTAACATGGTTAGCTTAGTACAAACCCAAGTTATGGTCATTTTCACCCACTTGGACCCATGCACCAAAATTGACCTTGACATGTCAAATTGGTCAAGGCAAGGCCACCACAGCCAAATTTTAGACCCTATTGACCAAGCCAAACCTCATGGAACCACACAAATAAGCCATGAACAAAAGGATCCCAAAATCAATAGATTTGATTCCATATTTGCTAAAGCCAAGGGTTTTTTTGCCAAAACAAAACACCAACACATCTAATTGCTATGACATATTCCACTAGCTCACATGACCTCTTAGCCACATCTGCTGGCCTGGCTGGCCGGCCTAGTGGTCTAAAAATTTCCAAATTGAGAGGCCACCCTTTCTGTCCCAGCCCTCTATGGAATCAAACCCAACTCAAACCTAGAGGCCACCTCATCCAAATTAAATCTTAGAGCCTCTGTGTCCTCCACTTAAGTAAGTATTTTCACCCCTAATTGGCCATGATGGCCACCTTAAAGCCCATTTTATAAAATCCTCACGTCCATGGCCATGGAGGGTGTGTTAAAAATTTCTCAGAGAGAGCCCCTCAAATTACTTCTAGAGCTTCTTTGAGACCTCCACAGTGCAAGCCAACCACTACATTGCCCTGAATCCCCTTGTTAGAGCTCAAATTTTTAGCTCAAAACCTTGTCGGAGATAGGACAAAGCTCACCACACCTCTACACTCCACCAAAATAAAATTAAACTCACCAGCATATTCACCGCAGTGAAAGAAGGAGAGGCCCCATCAAATCGCCCTCATACAGAGCCCCTAGCATAGCTCTGGACCAACACCTGAAATCAAGCTTGGTCAAATTCTTACCTCAGCCTTTCACTACAGTAAGAGGCTTAATCCATACCCTCCTTGGACCTCCATGAACATGTCAAGCACCTCTGATTGAAGCTTCCCATCTCAGAGCAAAGGTATTGAACTCCCTTTCCTACCAAGCATGTTTTAGTCCTCCATTTGATTAAAGTTAATTTAGTGCATGATTACCGTATGGATGTGTTTGTTACACTTAGACAAGCATTTAAAAACAAACCGCACTTAATTTGGTTAAGAAATGAGTGAGATCTTAAGCTTTGAAAATGGATGGTTCTCGCTAAGGCATTGGGGACAATGACGGGGAGCCTTCTGATTGTGTGCTTATCTCATTAACTAACTAGATCTAGCCGGAGAACGCCTTCATACATGAACCGGGGGCCGAGTCAGCGCTGAGGTGGATGACGGCGTCGAATGGGAGCGCGCCACGTAGAGCTTCGGAGCCACCGTAGGATGACGCGGCGCCGCGCGTTTATATAAATAAATAGGGTACTTTTTTATTTAAATAAATAGCCTTAACTTCAAAAAATCATATCTTAGTGTAGAAAAATCAAAAAAATAAAATAAAAATACCCACTTGCTCAGTGAACAGAGGATAAAAATGTGGAAAAAAAATTGAAGTTTGTTTGACGCATTTTTTATTTTTAATTAATTAAATATGGCTTTGAGTCTCTTAATTCTCCATGCATGTAGACATTTCACCGTGACTTGAAATTTTGGCATGTTGTTTCCTCTATCTTATGGAACATCCTCTAATTTTTCCAATGTCAGAGGATATCTCTAGACAGAGATCCATATTTTTCAAGTTCATGTCTTTTATTTGCATAAATTAACCATAGTAATTAGCATATTGCTTAGAAAATTCAAAGAAAATTTTAAAAGGTTTGCTATAACTAGAGAACCCTTTGGAAAATTTTTTATGAGTTAATTCATTATAAATGCACATAATTTCCACTAATTCTAAAAAATAAAGAAAATTAATTTTAGGAAATACAAACATCTGAATGACTTAATTTTTAATCTCCACTACGATTTAAAGTATAGAGAACTCCCCATAAAAATTTCAAAACATTTGGAGCTCATTTAATAGCACAAATTGATTTTTCAAGTTAAATGACATTTTTGTTACTAAAATGATTTTTAAAAATTAAAATATAACTTAAAAAATTATAAAAATTTTGTTTTAGGAGTTCTCTGTGATTAGAGGAATTTTTTTAAAATAAATTCGAAATTAAAATAAAATTTCCATTTTCAAGCCCATTTCAAATATTTAAATAATTAAAAAATATAAAAATCACAAAAAATAATTAAATTGATAGAAATGTTCTAAATTGTTTCCTAAGCACTTAGGGACAATTAGAATATTTTTCCTAATTTTCTATGTTATGATATTGAATTTTGAAGCTTATAATGATTTTTAGAGGCTAAAAATGGATTTTCACTAAAATAATTCTAACAATTAAAAGAAATATCAGAAAATATGAAATTTATTTCTTTGATTTCTTTACCTCATAGAGATTTAATAATAATATAAAACTTAATTTTCCATATTTAAAATATTTTATAATTAATAAATGCTCTAGAACTTAAAATAATTCTTAAAATTCAAATATAACTCAATAAACTATGAAATTTGGCAACAATGCTTCTCTGGCTTAATTCTACCTCGAGTAGAAATTTCAAGGGATTAGACTTTGACTTGGTCAAGTTATGGAATTTTCTTTGAAAAATCTTATTTTTGCATTTAAATAAATATGTAAATTAAATTAAATATTAAAAAATCACATTTTCTTCTCTGATATCTTAACTGACCCATGAGTGAAGTGGGATAAAAATTTCATAATCATTTGGATCGAATTTGACAAATTATGAAGTAATAGAGCCTCAGGGGCAAAAGTGTAATTTTTGAAATTTAGCCTTAATTAACATTTAGGGTTAATTCAAGCAGGGAAAAGGGTGACCTATAATTTTAACTAACTTATTTGGATGATTGAAACACAAGTGGATTAATTGGTATAAACTAACCTCATTATTTCCATAATCAAGGAATAAATTTGTAATTCCTTAGATTATTAAAATTTGGAAGTATATTAAATTAAATGATCTTAGACTTAGGTTTATGACTTTGGAAGTTGATAACTCACAATTTAATAACCATAATTGATGTTCAAATGACATTTAAGTGTTTTGAAAATGAATAATTATTATCACTTAAAAAATTCAACTTCTTTCAAAATAACCAAGACATCTACTCAGGTCTGAAGGGCTTAGTGGTGACTTAAACTAAAATCAAATTTGATTAAATAAGAATTAGACGAATCAATATAAAGTAAAACACCATTGAACACCCTAAGCCCAAGTTAGAACTCAAATGGACTAAGTGTTTCACTAACGCTAACTTGCCCCCTTTAAGGATCTTCACCTACATAACTTCCAAATTAAATGGCAAGTGATAATTACCCTACTCTTAGGGATAACTGAAACATCAACGTTCACTGAGCATTAAAAGTATTTACACGATGGGTTATTAAACAACATAATACGTTTAAAAAGAGCTCAAGACATTTCACCAGGCAATGAGAGGGAAGCATGGAGCTTCTTCTTTCTCCAAATCTGTTGGATACCTCGGAGGTCCACTAAACTTAATATGTTTTGCTTAACAAAAATCATCCATAATCAAATTAATAGGAACCCACCAAAGATATGACCTAGGATTGGGTAGATCACTAAAACCTTACTTTTTTTTGCTTTACATAAAATGCTCTAACATGAATTTTGATTTTCAAGTGGTGGAATGAGAAGACTCGTCAGGTATGCTTTAATAGTTTACAACATTGCCTTTTCTTAAGCTTTTCACACTGTGCTTACTTACCTGCATGTATGAACAAAACACAAACTTGCATGCTAAACAACAATGTCACCCTACATGAAAACTAAAACTGTCACGATAGCCACATAACCAAAACCTAAAACAAAAGTAAAATTAACCAACATAAAAATCACCTCCACAACATTCAAAATATAAGACAACTCAAAATTTAATCACAAAATTCACATAAAACAACAATTACAACTAAATTAAGACGTCTCTATTGGATGATCGGGAATCCCTTGGAGGAGGTAACCTACGGTTGCTAACGAGGCTTCCCATGGTCTAAATGAAAGTATGGAACTCATTAACTTGAGTTTAGTAAATCCATTTGGACTAAGTGAATCCAATAGAAAATAGTGGTGCTGGAACAAGGGAACCGTAAGATCCTAACCGGTGTTACCATAATCAACTTTAACATGCCCCATAAAATTTAAAGAACTTCAACCATAGGGCCACCTGATTTGACATCATAACTTGACACCCTAGAAAACTTAAACTCATTACAGTAAGGAGTTTGGAGCTAGCACGGTGGGCAGAACGACCATCTTCAACACAAAGCTTGTCTTCTCCAATTAAATCATTCCTTCCTTAGAATTAAACAACCAAGCCATAGGATTTCAAGGTTGTCTGCTTATGCAACATAAATCCTCACCTCATCTTTAGACCTTTGAACAGCTCTGCTGTACAAAATAAAACCTAACTCTTCTTAGTATTTCGAGGTTGTCGTTCATCACGATCTAAATTCTCACATCTTCCAAGCTATTTGTGTGATCATTCCACACATATGTATGTCCTAATAAAATAAAATTGACAGGATGAAATACTTAAATAATTTGTTCTCAAAATTAAAGCCAAAAAATAAGATAGCTTGGGAGGTCACCGAGGTTCTCCTCTGGATCTATGACATCCCCTAGATCATCCTCCTTTGGACTCTATAATAAATGTATCAAATTTAAACCACTCCCTTTTCACACCTCTCCGCTCGATCTCGTTGAAAAGTCCTATCCTTTTGAACTCCTTGAAGATAATATTTCATGATTTTTATCGAGAGTTTTCTTAGGAGACTTTGGTCATCTAAGATGTAATTAACTACAAGGGCTTGCCGTTATAGGAAGCGTGTTCGAACCCAGCTTAATATAAGCCCTATTTAATTTTTCATTTTAAATAGGGGAAATTGTCGGCAAATAAAAAGGTTTCGCAGACCAAATGGACGTCATACATCTCTTAATTTATTTGATCGAGTCTCAACCTCAAGTCTTGTGTTTATCCTTCGGGATAGATACATGGTTTGAGGTATATTGCTCTTTCATTTAAATTATGAAAAATATGGGGTCAATTTGATTTCATATTCTTCTAAAATATATATATGTGTAAATTAAAATGTCCTTCCAAAGCGGGCGATGGGATTTCGATTCCGGTGACCGATAGCTTCTTACGGGCAACTCATCAACCAAAATAGTTCCGACAACTACATAAAAATATGACTTTTAGTAAAGAGTTTAACTTTTAGATTTCCAAATTATGGTCTACTAAATATCATAGCATAATTGTTAGATTTCCATATTTTTTATTTTCTATTCTTTTGGAGGAAACTTGCAAATTTTCATATTAAAGTCATTTAGAGGATCCATATAAAAAGAACATCATGAAAATTGTACTAGTAAATATGCTAATATATAAATACAAATTTAGAGAATGTAATTAACCTTTCTTTCTTAAGTTGATTCTAGTGAAGCTAATTTTTTATTAGGCATCTCCTCAAGCTTCTACTCACATATTTTTCTTATCTTTTCTTTTTTTCTTATAAATTTATTTATTTTTTTATTTTTTATGTGAGAATTACAATATCTGGATAGCCTTTAATAATTTTGAGCTTCACTGTCCTTTTCTTAATGTTAAAAACTTTTCACATTCCTTCACTTTATAAATTTATATTAACTTTGAAGATTTTTTATAAAGTTTCAATATATATTTTTTTTAACTCTAAGATTCTCAATACATAAAAAATACAAATTCCTTTACTTAAAATGGAAATACCATAATCTTATTCTTTCATACCAAATACCTTAATCTCTATAATTAACCTTTACCATTGAAATTTTTTACTTAAGCTCACTCTATATTTAAAAACACAAATATAGTTATCTAAAGTTAGGCTAGACTAGTAAAGGTCATGTAAAAAAAAAAACTAAAATATAGCTAATTGAGGACAAATAAAATTAAGTTTCTTTCCTTAAAAAGGAATTTTTCTTCCCGCCCCCCCAAAAAAAATAATTTTTTTAATTAATTAAGCATGAAAAACTTAAAATACAGGGTGAAAGAAAAAAGTTATAAGACTTAAAACATTAATAAGAAAAGACTTACCTTTTGAAGGTTCTATTTTTGCAACTTAACTCTGAATTATTACATATGCTAATATGAAAAAGCTATAATACTTAAAAAATTAAATAGCACATAATATATATATATATATATATATATATATGTGGAGACGTTAAGGGTGGCAGCTGGTTCTCTGCTAGGGTTTTGGGGGAGATGAGGCTCCTTGGTTTTTGGAGGATTGGGGGAGCGTCAAGTTTTCTGCCATCTAGCCATCTGGTTACTTTTTGGAGGTCAGTTCTTGTGATTGTTGTGTTTCTTTTCTTCCCGGGCTTTCAGTTATTCAAAGGAGTACTGTTCCATTGGAACCTAACTTTCGGGTCCTTTGCTGAGGTGAAGGGTTTTTACTATGGCTTTTCCCATTAATTTTGAAACTAATGTGCAATGGGCTCAGGCCACCTATGTTGGGGTGGTGGACAATAGTAGGGATTCCCTTCGTGACCCTAACTTACTGGTGTTTCTCCAAGCCTTCCATGACACAGTGGCTGGCAAGGGTTCTTCTCCTTGCATCCATCCTGTAGGACTGAGGGAGGGGGAACCTGCTGCTTTGTTTTTTGCTAAAGAGCTAAATGATCTGAACAAGGAAGTTCAATTTACCCTCATTGGGAAATTTAACTTGGGCCACCCAAAAATGGATTTTGTGAGAAACTATTTTGATTCACTGCACTTTATTGGCAATTGGAAGCTGGGGTTGCTTGATGGCAGAGATTTGTTAATCCAACTATCAACTGAAGAGGATTAGGCAAGGGTGTTTGCTAAGCAGTCCATAACTATTGCGGGGACAAACATGAAGATTATAAAATGGACTCTTGAGTTTGATGCTAGTAAGGAACCACCTGTGGTTCCCTTATGGTTCAAATTTCCTGGATTGTCATTGCATCTATTTAAGCTAAATGCCCTGTTCAATATTGGGTGTGCTATTGGAACCCTATTGAAGGTTGATGCTCATACTTACAATAAGGCCAGGCCTGCTAGTGCAAGAATCCTCATTGAAATGGATATAACTCTCCCTGAAATGAAAAGGATATGGATTGGGAATGATAACCAAGGATTTTGGCAAGTGGTGGTTATGGAACATAAGCCATACTATTATCAACATTGTAGGATGTTTGGACATTCAAAGGAAAGGTGCTACAGACTTCATCCCTCACATCCATCACACAAAATAATCAAACAGATTCCACCTAAGGAAGTTGCTGAAAAAGTAAACCATAATAATCTAGAAGGAGGAAATGAGATGGAAAGACATGAATCAACTCAAGTAATAGTTGCTAAAAACTTAACTTCAGATGTGAACAATATGGAAAAGCAAAATGAAATTGAACAAAGCCCACAAAACTTAGGAAAACAATCTAAAGAGAAAGAAAACCCCTCTCAGACAAAACAACATGCTAGAGGAGAAAACAACAAGGTTGTTCTCAGTCTGGAATCTGATTCAGGGACAAAAATGTAGTAAGAGGAGACCACAACAGCAACTAAAAGGTTAATGATAGTCATCAACAAACTTTTTGAAATAGATTGGCAACAACAGAAAAATATGAAAATGAAGAGGTCAAAGATGGAAGAGCAGAAAACAATGGTCGTTCAAGGAAAACAGACAATGGCAAAGGGATCTATCTAAACAGAACACATTTCTCATCCTTTGAGGGGAATGACCAAATCTAGATCCCAACCCTCAAGTCAAACATCCCATTTAGATGATTAATTTTTTATGTTGGAACATAAGGGGGGTAGCTAACCCTCCTTCTTTTAAAAGACTAAAATATCTCAACAATCAATACAAATTTTGGTGCATGGTCATTTTGGAACCTATGGTTCATAGCAATAAACAAAAATATGAGAAAGCTTTTTTTGGTTTTTATCTTAAATAATAAAATTTGGATCTTTTTTAGAAAGTAGATGCAATGCCAAGTCCAACTCAACCATTCTCAGTTCATACATCTTTCATTTAACATGGCAGGAAGGACTGAGCATGAAACTTTTATTTATGTTGGTTATTCTAGTTCAGCAAGACAGGCTTTGTGGGATGAATTGCATAAAATCCAGACAAAATTGACACTGCTTGGATAGTGGGAGGACATTTCAACTGCTTGGCTTCTCCCGCTGAAAAGAAAGGGGGTTGACCCCCTAGTCTTACAAAAATGACTGATTTTAATGATAACATTAAAAAATGTGTCCTCTTGGATTTGGGATACAATGGTCCCAATTTTACTTGGAGGAGGGGGAATATGTGGGAAAGATTTGACAGAATGCTTGCTAATGATCACTCGATTTAATCATTTTTACAGACAACTATAACACACCTTAGCTTGGCTGGGTCTGATCACAAACCTTTTGTAGTAACCATCTCAACAAAAGTGCACAACCACGGTCACCCTTTTAGATATCTAAATGTTTAGTCAAGCCATAAAGATGTCATCAAAATTGTGGGGGAGAATTGGAGAGACTGTGATCATTCAAATCCATTAATTCAACTATGGAACCTTAAAAAAAAAATTGGCAAAGTCCTTAACCAGTGAAGCTGGGTTACTTTTGGGAATCTACTAAATGGGGTGGAGAAGGCAGCAAATGAGCTGATACAAATGGAGCAAGATCATAGTAATGGGCTAGTAGATGAGGCCTCCCTTTTGGAAGCCAATGAAAAGCTGCTTGTTACTATCAAGTGGCAAGAACTTTTCTTAAAATAAAAGGCTACCACAACCAGGTTTAATGAGGGGGTGTCGGCACTATTTTTGGTGTGGGGTTTGCCCGTAAGAAGCTGTCGGTCATCGGAACTGAAATCCCGTTGNATTTTATCTTGGTTGATTTTAGTTTTGGTTTTGGGTATGTGGCTATCCTAATGGTTNGCCTCTACACTAGTGCATTAAGTACTACAAGAAAGGACAAGAACATTGCATCAAGGGAGATTTACAGCCGTTTTCAGTTCATGAAGTTGGCATTCATGAAGATGTCGCCTACGACGCACCTCCAAAGAAAACTGTCTTCTCTCGTGAAATTGTGACGAATAAAAGTGAAGATTTAGAAGAATTATAATAGCAAGGCCATTCAACTCTCCTTCAGCGATCTTCCACCACTCCTTTGCGACAAGTGGGTGGGGGTTTTTTTAGTTCGCGCACCCGAGTTTGAGGCCGGGGACGTGGACGAGGAAGAACCAACATGGTCGTAGAATGTACTATGCCGACCATCAACATTGATGATGAAGAATGTTCTGAAGATGAGATAATCATGACAAAATAGAAGAAACCTCAGTACGAGATATCCTTAGAAGATGTGGAGAGAAGTGAATATGAGACAATGTATGATCGGATAAACCGCTATGTGAACACCATGACTCTTACTCTGATTCTCCCTCGAAAGGTCGAGAGTTTAGAGGTCAAGGAAGTCCGTAGCACTGGTTCAAAACCAATCAAATTTTATCGTGCTTCTACTTATGATAGTCTTGAAAATCATGTAAATTTGGATGAGAATCCTAATGAATTAATGGAATTACCTTTTGGTTACTTTTTGCATTTTGTATAAAAGTTAATTCAACAGGGGCATTTGCCAAAACAAATGTCAAAAGATAAATTTCAAATTTTTGAAAAATTATGGGATGTTAAAAGTCGAACTTCTAACTCGAAAGAGGGTCTCAGATTTGGTACAGTCGAACCAGTCGATGATTCAAAATTTTACATGGTTGTTACTAATAAATCAGAAGAGGATGGCCTTGATATAGAGGATGACTCTACTAATCAGCTAATAGAAAATGCTCCGGTAGAATTTGAGGAGAAAATCAAGTCAACTGTTGATGAATTGAAGGAAATTAACCTCGGGACAGAAGAGCAGCCCCGACCTACATTTATAAGTTCTCTACTCAACAATGAGAATCTTTAGAATTGATCAAAATGTTAACAGAATTCAAAGACTGCTTCGCATGGAGTTATGATGAAATGTTAGGACTGTTAGCAGAGGTTGCGGTTCATAAACTCGGGGTGGACAAAGATATGACCCCAGTAAAATAAGCCCTGAGAAGAATGCGCCTCGAAATAAAGCAACAAATTATTGCCAATGTGAAGAAATTAATAGACGCTAACTCTATAAGAGAAGAGTAATACCTCACGTGGTTAGCTAACATTGTATCTGTCAAGAAGAAAAATGGACAAATTCGTGTATGTGTCGACTTCAGAGATCTGAACAAAGCATGTCCAAAGTATGAATTTCTGCTACCAATACCATAAATGATGGTGGATATCACTTCGACACATGAAATTTTCTCCTTTATGGGTAAATCATTGGAGTACAATCAAATCAAGATGGCTTCAAAAGATGCAACACTTACAGCCTTCAGGACACTTATCGGGATTTTCATTTACACAGTGATGTCGTTTGGGTTGAAGAACACCGGACCAACATACCAACGAGCTATGACGAAGATTTTTGATGATCTCATTCACAACCAAGAGGAATGCTATGTGGATGACTTGATCATCAAAAGTAAATAGAAAATAAACTATTTGTATGATTTGAGGATCATGTTTGAATGATTACGACAGTACGACCTTAAGATGAATCCTTTAAAGTGCGCCTTTGGCGTTTCCTCCAGGAAATTTTTAGGATTTGTTGTCCGTCATCGGGGAATCGAGATCGACCCGGATACGATTAAAGCTATCTTGAAAATGCCTCCTCCCAAAACCTTAAAACAGTTACGCTCCTTCCAAGGGAAGTTGGCATATCTGAGACGCTTTATTTCTAATCTCTCAGGTTGGTGTCAGCCCTTCTCGGCATTAATTAAAAAGGATGCCAAATTTGTTTTGGAAGAGAAATGCCAACGGACTTTTGAGGACGTTAAACAGTATTTAATGACACCTCCTATTTTGGCACCCCTATCCCGGGAAAACCGTTAATACTTTATACCGCAGCCTTGGATGATTCTCTTGGAGCCCTCTTAGCCCAAATCAATGACGAGGGTAAAGAAAACACACTCTACTACTTGAATCAACGTCTAATGCCGATGGAGATAAGGTATCCGCTAATTGAGAAGCATTGTCTAGCATTAATTTTTGCAGCCCAGAAACTCAGACATTTCATGCTTTCTCATAAGATTACCCTAATTTCAAAAGTCAATCTGTTGCAATATTTGATGACCCAACCAGCACTCTATGGACGTTTAGCGAGATGGTAAATGATTTTGTTGTAATTTGATATGACTTTTGTTCCCCTCCATGCTATCAAGAGACAGATTTCAGCAGACTTTCTCGCTGCACACCCACTTCCAGCTGGTTCCCCTCTTAATGATGATTTACCAGATGAAAAAGTATTACAAATGGAATTCTCCAGTGCGCAACGCTGGGAGATGTACTTCGACGGAGCTTCATCATCCATAAAAGACAAAGGATCAGGCACAGTTATACTAGGCAAAGCAGGAATTGATTTCGTTTTCATCGCACCAGATAAGGGTATGCTGAGGTTCTCATACCACCTGACAGAGTCATGCACCAACAACGAAGTAGAGCGTGAAGCCTTATTCACCCGATTGGAGTTGGCAATCTTGATGAATATAACAGATATTGTCATCTATGTTGACTCACAACTCATCATCCAACAAGTCGCCGACGATACAAGATTTTGAAACCAAGGTTAGCATAATACCATAAGTACACAATGAAGCTGCTCAAGCAGATTCCCAACGTAACTTTCTACCGGATTCCTCGGGGAGAGAATGCCCATGCTGACGCTTTAGCAAAACTTGCAAAAGAATTAGCATGTCCCCTGGAAGATTCCATTGACATCACAGTACAAGAAAGACATGTTTTCTCTCAAATTGATCTTGAAAATCTACACAAGCATAGAAAAGAATAAGAAATGATGATTGTGGTTGTTGATATCAACGAAGATTAGCTTAAGTCATTAATAGAATATTTGCAAACTGGAAAGCTGGCAGAGGACAAGTCAGTAGCACACCACATCACAAGAAGGGTGATGTCATATGCCATAGTGGGTGATGTCCTCTACAAAAGATCATTCGATCAGATGTGGCTGCGATGTTTGAGCAGAGTCGAAGCACAGAATATTGTCAAAGAAGTACATGCCGGATTGTGTGGCGCTTACCAGTTAGGGCCAAAAATGAAAATGAAGATCAAAAGACTCGGATATTATTGGTCGGTAATGATGTTTGACTGCATGGATACAGCTAGAAGGTATCACCAGTGCCAAGTGCATGGGGTGGTCTTGCACTAACCTTCGAATGTGCTAAACCAACAATTTCTTCGTGGTCATTCGAGTGTTGGGGCACAGATATAATAGGTCTGATAGACCCTTCATCCTCTAAAGGACGCAGATTTATACTCGCTGCTACAGATTAATTTTCCAAATGGGCAAAGGCAGTGTCATTACGAGAGGTTACAACACAACACATCCTTCAGTTCTTCAAAAGCCAAGTCGTCTACCATTTCAGAGTCCCACGCAGAATAACCTCCGACAAAGGGACAGCCTTTAAAAGTATAAAAATCAATAATTTTTCCAAACAACATGGAATATAGTGAAGGTACTCTACAATTTACTATCTCAGGGCAAATGGATTAGCTAAGGCCTTCAACAAGACACTAGTACAAATTTTGAAAAAGACGCTGGATGAAAACAAAAGAGATTGGCATAACAGATTGCTAGAAGCTTTGTGGGCCTATCGAACAACGTTCAGGACTCCCACTTAGTGTACACCCTTTATGCTCGTGTACGGGTCTGAGGCTGTACTACTGCTAGAAGTCCAGACGCCAGCTCTTAGAGTCGTTGTCGCCAATCAACTTAAAACAGAAAAAAGTGAAAAACTCAGACTTGAAGAATTGGAAAGTCTTGAAGGAAAATGACTAGAAGCACAACAACATTCGGAGCTTTACCAGGCGAAGATGGTACAAGCCCATGACAAATTGGTCTGCCCAAGGACATTCAAAATTGATGATCTCGTTCTTGTTCTCAAAAGGCATATTCTTGCACGCCGCAAGTAGGTGGAAAATTTGAGCCAACTTGGGAATGACCATTTGTCGTAGAAATTGTCTACACAGAAGGAGCCAACCAGCTAGTGGATTTCTGAGGAAAGAGACCCATATCAATCAACGGACAATATTTGAAAACATACTATGCAACTTGACGCTGCTTGGAATTGCCTTTTTGAAATTTTGATNAAAAATTATATACTCAAAATTTATTGTATTTTAAAAATTTAAATCCTTTAAATTATAATATGATCTTCAATTTCACCTCTTTGCTTAAATTTTTTTGTATTTATTTTAGATTTATTTAGTTTTTTTTTTAGTGAAATCTAGTTTTTGAAGTTTTTTGGGAGTGGACTCTTGTATATTGCCTCTAGATCTGAATTTTTTTGGATGAGATCTGATATCATGGTTTTGTTGTGAGTTGTGCTTCAGTTATTATGCATTTGTAATGTGATTTATAAATGTTGAAGTTTTTCAAATATTTAAAACAATTCAAATAATACAAGCAAATTTATAAGATTCTGAACAATTTAAACAATTCGAATAATTTGAACATTTCAAACATATTTCAAGCAAATCGAACCAGATACGAACAGTAGTTTCACAAACAATTTTAAAGACGAGCCTATTGCAAACACACTTAATTTCAAACGAACGGAATACAATCATGAGCTCTATTCGTTCGTGTTTGAATCGTTTACAACCCTAATTATTAACTTAAAAATAGAATACACATGTTCAAGTATGGATTTATAAGCCAAAAAGTGTAATAAATTTAAAGGGGGAAAAGGGGGGCATTTATGGACATAGCACTCAATTCTCATAAACTTCCACGTCTCACCATAACTTTTATTTCTACATGAAGTGCACCCAACTCTTTCATATAACATAAAAAATAGCACGAATTACATTTTATAATGATCAAATTCACTTTTTCATACATAAGAAAAATGTTAAGCCCGTAAATTTGAAAGTTTCAGTTTAAGATAGGTAAATCAGAATTGAGTGCAACTTATGTAAATTTCCTCAGCTTTAAATATCGAACTGTGTTAGGCATGAGAATTGTGCGCTATACACGTAAATTTCCCAACTGTTGCCGGCAGATATATATTGGAGTCCGATGGTTCATTTGAGAGAACATTGGGAACTTTAAATTTCATCATTTATTAAATATGACAGAAATTCATTCCTTTCGAATATCAGGGATATTATTCATTGGTTTACCGGGCAGTTAGGACACAGCAAAGCAGAAAAATAAATTAATAAAATCATCCTTATTATGTACCCAATGGGTTTATATGTTTAAGGACCAAAATAGTTGTATTTACTTTTTTAATGCATTGTTAATGCTACGTTTCCTCTGTGTTTTTAAAATTATACTCCTCCATTTATACAACAATAACAACAAAGCCTTAATCCCACTACGTGGGGTCGGCTACATGAATCCTTTTTCTCCATTGCGTCCTATTTAGTGTCATATTTTCATTTAGTTCTAGTAAATTAAGATCATTTTTAATACAATAAGCCCAAGTTTTCCTAGGTTTACCTCTGTCTTTCTTAACACAAGTCTGACTTTAAAACATCTACTCTCCTAATCAGATCATCAGATGGTCGACGTTTAATGTGACCAAACCATCTACGACTTTCTCTAATTTTGTCCGTCACAGGAGCTACCCCAACCCTATCACGAATATATTCATTTTGACTTTCTCTAATTTTGCCTGTCACAGGAGCTACACCAACCCTATCACGAATATATTCATTTCGCATTGTCTCTAAGTGTAAAGCCACTCATCCANGTACGAATTTTAAACATTGTATAATTTTTCTCTCCAAAAATATGGACTAAGAAATAATTAGTTATCATTTATCCCCAGAAAAGCATAAAAGTTAATTTTGAATACAACAACAAAGCGTTAATCCCACTATGTAAGGTCGGCTACATGAATCCTTTTTCGCCATTGCGTCCTATTTAGTGTCATATTTTCATTTAGTTCTAGTAAATTAAGATCATTTTTAATATTGCATCCTATTTAGTGTCATATTTTCATTTAGTTCTAATAAATTAAGATCATTTTTAATAGCGTCCTATTTAGTGTCATATTTTCATTTAGTTCTAGTAAATTAAGATCATTTTTAATACAATGAGTCCTATTTAGTGTCATATTTTCATTTAATTCTAGTAAATTAAGATCATTTTTAATACAATATCTATTTAGTGTCATATTTTCATTTAGTTCTAATAAATTAAGATCATTTTTTATACAATAAGATTTTTCTCCATTGAGTCATGTTTAGTGTCATATTTTCATTTAGTTCTAATAAATTAAGATCATTTTTTATACAATAAGCCTGTCCTATTTAGTGCCATATTTTCATTTAGTTCTAGTAAATTAAGATCATTTTTTATACAATAAGCCCATGTCTCCTATGTTCTACCTCTGCCTTTCTTAACACAAGTCGAATCTAAAACATCTACTCTGCTAATCGGATAATCTGATGGTCGACGTTTAATGTGACCAAACCATCTAAGATGACTTTCTCAAATTTTTTCGGTCACAGGAGCTACACCAACCCTATCATGGATATAATCATTTCACATTTTGTCTCAAAGTGTAAAGCCACTCATCCACCTAATCATTCTCATCTCGGCAACACTTAACTTATTATTATGCTTCTCTTTTAAAGGCCAACATTCAGCGCCATATAGCATTGCAGTCTCACCACCGTCTTATAAAATTTTCCTTTCGGTCTAAGCGGTGCTTTTCTATCACACAAAGGCCCGAAGCATTCCTCCACTTCAACCAACCAACTTGAATTATACTATTAACATCNTCTCAAAATCCTAAGGCAAGTTAGGGCTTAGATTGTACAACGGGATTGTACAAATGCCTAAAAGATGTGTTTGAGGATTTATGGTGCACTAGGCAAACAGCCTCGATATCCTATGACTTTGTTGTTTTAAAGCTAAGGAAGGATGTGTTGGACACGTTGTTGTAGATTCTCTNTAAACCAGCCATCAAATAGCCACCAAACAGCATCTATATAGGCCCAATCACCAGCTACCTGAGTGCAAACAGTAATTGCAACACCCAAACAGCTAACTACAGCAATTAATGACACTTTTAAGCTTCCAAACTGCTCCAAACAACAATTCTGAACCTCTTACAGCCAACAACAACTTCCTACAATTTTGCTACAACAAACTTAACAGTTTAAAAGTTCCCAAACAAGCTTACGGGTCGAGCCAGGAAAAGGGGCAACCCTAGACCAATAGAAAGGCAAACCAAGCTCAAGAAACATTCCAAAACCTCAACCAATTTAATTACCAAGGCAAGCCCGAAACAAGCCCAGAAAAAGGGCAACCCGAGCCCAAGAAATGGTCAAACAGTAAAGAATTTCAGCCAGCATAAATCACCAAAAAGAGACCAAAACAAGTCCAACATAAGGGACGAACCGAGCCCAGCACATGGGCAAACTAACAAGCTCTATCAAACCTCTCCATACCAAGGCTAGCCGATACATCTCCCACCTATCATGCGTTTCAGATTTTTGCAAATAGGCCAACCAATGCACTCAGATTTTTGCAAAGATAACACTCATATGCTTCAGATTTTTGCAAACACGCCTCCAAAAAGTTTCAGATTTTTACAAATATAACACTTGAATGTTTCAGGTTTTTGCAAATATAACACCACAAATGTTTCAGATTTTTGCAAATACACCACCCAAATGTTTCAGATTTTTACAAATACGCCACCCAAATGTTTCAGATTTTTGTAAATATAACACCACAAATATTTCAAATTTTGCAAAACACCACTCAAATGTTTCAGATTTTGCAAATACATAGCAATTGAGAGGTATGTATGTAAAGAATTGAGTGACACATGTATAAAGAATAAAGTGGCATGCATGTGCACTTCTCATATGACTCAAGCAACCAAATCAAAGATCTAACCAAATTAATTGATATGCATGAATCAACTCTTAAAAAAAAAAAAAATCATTGCAGTAGTTTTCATGGTTAATATTAAATAGGAAGGGAAGATGGTCATAAAGCATTGACAGCAACGCTAGTTGCTCCAGTATTGCCTCAAGAATCTCATCCGTCATAGTTCAACATTTTACAATAAAGACAGTAATGTTACTGAGTGTTTAAGAGAGGGAAAGAGGCTACCTCTTGGCGCAAATCCAAAGTAAATGCAAGTAAACCCAGAAAACTTCTGCAACACCTTCTTCTATCAAAGCTTCAATCTAAAATATCAATGGCCAAGCAAGCAATCAGGCAACCAAGCAACCAAGCAAAGGTATCGAGTGAACCAGCAAGAAACCGAACAAGCCACAAAAATCCAGCAGCACTTCCAAAAGGGCTTAAGCACACGAGATGAACAAATCAAAGAAGATTTTAAGAGAAGAAATTTTGGCAGCACTTCCCCCTTTTTTCTAATTTTTCGGCCAGCCCTCAAGATCTCCCCGAAATGGGGATTTTATAGCAAAGAAAGGAGAAGAGCAGCCACCTACCTGCCTCTCTAGCCNGTCATTTAATTTTTTTTAGAAATATTACCTACTCTCTGACACCGATCACATGTTTATATATATATATTAACATCTCTAAATAGAGTAGGTCAATAAAATCCAGATTGTAAAATATTTTGAGCACTTATATCATTCCCAAAATGTCCTCCAAATTTAGAATCATGACATTTTTAATAATCTCATGAATTTCTTTATAAGGCACACATCGTCTTATAACTAAATCCTTACATTGTTTATACAATGAGGAACATCCCAAAAATAAGATTTTGCATCATAAATGAATTTCTTTTTTTGATGTTTTGTCAGTCCATATGGTAAATACCACAAACAATATAATTCACAATATCAACATACCAAGGTATTTGTCATCCTTTCACAACATAAAGTGTTCATCAAGAAAAGTATCTTTAAATTTCTCTCTCCAAAATCAAGTATTTCTTTTTGTTCTAATCTCAATAGATGATCAGATATTTGATTATCAGTCCCTTTCCTATCGACTACTACAAAATCAAACGCTTGCATCAGAAGTATCCATCTAATTAATCATGGTTTTGCATCATTCTTTTCCATCAAATATTTAATAGTAGAATGTTTAGTATGCACAACACATTTAGTTCCAATCAAATATGATCTAAACTTATAAAAAACATAAACAATGACTAATAACTCTCTTTCAGTGGTGGTATAATTAATCTGAGCATCATTAAGAGTCTTACTAGCATAATATATGATCTTGAAAATCTTATCATATTTCTGATCTAAAACAGCTCCAATCGCATAATCACTAGCATAACACAATAATTCAAAAGGTTTCTCCCAATATGGTGAAACAATTATAAGAGCGGTGATCAATTTTTCCTTTAAAGCTTCAAAGGCTTTAAGGCAATCTTGGTTAAAGTCAAACTTTGCATCTTTTTCTAGAAGTTGGCATAAAGGCTTAGTAATTTTTGAAAAATCTTTGATATATCGCCTGTAGAATCTATGCATGTCCTAAAAAGCTCCTAACTCCTCTTACAGTAGTAGGTGGAGGTAGTTTTGATATAACCTGAATTTTTGTAAGATCTACATTCATGACATTTTCTAAAATTTTATATCCAAGAACAATTCCTCCTGCAACCATAAATTAACATTTCTCCCAGTTTAAAATGAGATTAGTCATTTCACAACGTTCCATGACTTTCTCTAATTGATTTAGACATATTTCAAAGGAAGTTTTGAATATAGAAAAAACATCCATAAAGACTTTAATCACTTTTTCAATCAAATCAATAAAAATTGACATCATATAACTTTGAAATGTTACAGGTGTGTGTCGGCACTATTTTTGGTGTGGGGTTTGCCCGTAAGAAGTTGTCGGTCATCGGAATTGAAATCCCGTTGCCCGCTTCGGAAGGATGTTTTAAAAGATTTAGTTTTGAAAAAGATGAAGTTAAACTGACCCCATAATTTTTATAGTTTAGATGAAAGAGCACTTTATCNCATTTCAACATTGTACTTTTTTTTGTGTTATGTAATGAAAAATAATATTAAAATTGTTTCTAAAAACATTTTAAAATAAAAAAAAAGACAATTCAAATCGCACCCGTTCCTGTTGAGCATCTGTAAAGTAACAATTTGTATTGGAGTCTTAGTTCTACAATTTTTTGCTTCACATTCAAAGAATGATTTATAAGGTTTACATGTTACAACTTGCCTTTTTATCTCAACATATAAACATAAAACTACACAACATGACTACTCCTCAATTGTGTTCCTTTTAACTTTTGAAAAAAGTAATGATGATTTATTTGTAGCCATGTGATATACAAATTTGAAATTTCAATTTAGATGTTTAAAGAAACTCTACTACTATCATTGTTGAAGGTATATATTTCAATGCCCATTGAAGAATGGACTGTCATATAATTATTTTTGGGTTCACTTAATGGTAAGTTAGTAATGAATTGTACTATGTTTTAAAATATGATGAATGTTTAATCATTTTTAACTTAATAATTAAAAATGTATTTGATGCAAATTAGACATCAAACATAAAGTAATTAATTAAAAAATAATATTTAAAAAAATAAAATATAAACTATTCTTAATGAAGCTTAGGGAGAACATTACAAAAATGTTTGATTGGTTTGCTAAATTAACAATGGACTTCACACACATGGCAAAGAGTACAATGATTTGCACTGAATAAACAAGATCCTATAATTTTTTATTAAATGAGTGGGATCCCATACTAATAACTATTTCTAATGTTAGCAGTTTATGTTCAATATGTTATTGATCCACTACAAGGCTCCTTAGTGGCATGAGGCTCCTTAACAAGCATCAAAAGAATAATCTAAATAAGAAGAAGCAAATGTGCTTATTAAACATTGTTGATGCACCTAAAGAAGTAATTTAAGAATTAATCTTGCATAAACTATCTTCTTTTAAAATTAAATAAAATATTAATTAATTTAAAAATATCATAAGTAGAAAAATGATCATACAAATTTAATTTTACATTACGCTAAAATTGAACATTGTATATAAAATGATAAAAAGAGTCTCTTGTATGTTAAAGCGTCTTTGTCTAATAAATCATTTTAAAAAAGTAGCATATTAAACACAAAAGATGAGTACTTCTATAATCTAGCTTATGAGAGGTTTATTATTTATAAAGTTCATAGTACATCTAGCACTATAATAATATCACATTTTAGGTGAATATCACATTTCAACCCTTACTTGCAAACACATGTTAGGTGCATAATGTATGATGGTTTGGGTCACATATCTAAAATAATAAAGGTAGAACCAAACATTAAACACCCCAATAGGCTTGGATAATTCGGCTCATTTAAATAGGTTGATCACCTTATTCATTCCATTGATAGATGTAACACAATTTATGTTTCTAAATTGATAAAATACATTTTTAAGTGTATATGCCTTCACTTTAATCCTATTAAAGGTATATGTAAATTAGACGATAGATGTTAAAACATATAATAAGAGACTGTCGGCACTATTTTTGGTGTGGGGTTTGCCCATAAGAAGCTGTCGGTCATCGGAATTGAAATCTCGTTGCCCGCTTCGGAAAAAATTTTAGTTTTGAAAAAGAAGAAGTCAAACTGACTCCATAATTTTCATAGTTTAAATG
The DNA here is from genome assembly GCA_002079205.1 of Phalaenopsis hybrid cultivar. Taxonomy (NCBI): domain Eukaryota; kingdom Viridiplantae; phylum Streptophyta; class Magnoliopsida; order Asparagales; family Orchidaceae; genus Phalaenopsis; species Phalaenopsis hybrid cultivar. The sequence continues at coordinate 46,385 of JXCR01130619.1, forward strand.
AAAGAGCGCTTTACCTCAAANTATCCTGTATCTGTCCCGAAGGATAAACACAAGAGTTGAGGGTGAGGCTCGATCAAATAAACTAAAGAAAATTATGACATTCGTTTGGTCTGCGAAATAAATATATTGGCCGACAAATTCCCCTATTTAATATAAGGAATTAAATAGGGTTTATATTATGNGTTCAAATGGCAAGGATATCTCAAACACATCGGACTAAGAAGTGTGAAGGGGGATTGGTTCAAATTTGGAACATTTTATTTTGGAGTCCACAGGAGTAAATACTAGAGGATGTCACAGATCCGAAGGAGAACTTCGGTGACTTCCTGAGCTATTGAGGAAACACTAGAGGATGCCACAGATCCGAAGGAGAACTTTGTTGACTTCCTAAGCTATCCTATTATTTGGCTTTGATTTAGGAGAAATCATTTAGATGTTTCATCCTGCAATTTNTAGACTAAGAAGTGTGAAGGGGGATTGGTTGAAATTTGGAACATTTTATGTTGGAGTCCAAAGGAGGAAACACTAGAAAATGCCACAGATCCGAAGGAGAACTTCGGTGACTTCCTAAGCTATCATATTATTTGGCATTAACTTAGGAGAAATCATTTAGATGTTTCATCCTGCAATTTTTATTTATTAGGATCTACATTTGTGTGAAGCAATTAACACAAATAACCTTGAAGATGTGAGGATTTAGGTTACGAATGACAACCTAGGAATCCTAAGGCAAATTATGGCTTAGATTGTACAACAGGATTGTACAAATGCCTAANGAATCGTAAGGACATTTCAAAGATATCGGACTAACAAGTGTGAAGGGGGATTGATTCAAATTTGGAACATTTTGTTTTGGAGTCCAAAGGAGGAAACTTAGAGGATGTCACAGATCTAAAGGAGAACTTCGGTGACTTCCTAAGCTATCCTATTATTTGGTGCCACAGATCCGAAGGAGAACTTCGGTGACTTCCTAAGCTATCCTATTATTTGGCTTCATTGTCACAGATCCGAAGGAGACTTCGGTGACTTCCTTAAGCTATCCTATTATTTGGCTTCAATTTAGGAGAAATCATTTAGTGTCACGGATCCGAAGGAGAACTTCGGTGACTTCCCAAGCTATCCTATTATTTGGTTTCAATTTAGGAGAAATCTCCTAAGCTATCCTATTATTTGGCTTCAATTTAGGAGAAATCATGGAGAACTTCGGTGACTTCCCAAGCTATCCTATTATTTGGCTTCAATTTAGCAGAAATCATTTAGATGTTTCGAGAACTTCGGTGGCTTCCCAAGCTATCCTATTATTTGGCTTTAATTTAGGAGAAATCATTTAGATGTTTCACTCTGCAATTTTTTATTTATTATGATTTATATTTGTGTGAAGCAATCATCACAAATAACCTTAAAGATGTGAGGATTTAGGTCATCACGAACGACAACCTCAAAATCTTAAGGCGAGTTAGGGCTTAGATTGTACAACAGGATTGTACAAATGCCTAAAAGATGTGTTTGAGGATTTATGTTGCACTAGGCAAACAACCTTGATATTCTATGGTTTTGTTGTTTAAAGCTAAGGAAGGGATGTATTAGTGTAGATCCTCTTGCTGTCGAAGATGGCCGGGCTGCCTACCATGTAAGCTCCAAGCTCCTTGTTGTAGCACAGTTCAACTAATTAATATGAATGGAGAAATGAAAAACCCCTAACCCTAATTCATTTTTTAAAAATAATTTATGCATCAAATTAATNTGTTGTAGCAGAGTTCAAGTTTTTTAGGTTACTTGGTTATAATGTCAAATCAGGTGACCCTATGGTTAAAATTCTTTAAATTTTATTATGGGCATATTAAAGTTNGAAGACGGTCGGGCTGCCCACCATGTAAGCTCCGAGCTCCTCGTTGTGGCAGAGTTTGTTTAAGACGACCGGGCTGCCCACCATGTAAGCTCCGAGCTTCTTGTTGTAGCAGAGTTCAAGTTTTCTAGGTCATTTGGTCATAATATCAAATCAGGTGGCCCTATAGTTAAAGTTCTTTAAATTTTATTATGGGCATATTAAAGTTGATTAGAGCGACNAATCCTCTTACTATAGAAGATGGCCGGGCTGCCCAGAGTGTTAGCTCCAAGCTCCTCGTTGTAGCAGAGTTTTAGCTTTAGAAATGACAAATCAAGTAGATGAGAGAAGTGTCATGTTTTGGAAAAGTCAAAAAATGATTTATTANCTATGATTAAAGTTCTTTAAATTTTATTATGGGCATATTAAAGTTGATTAAAGCGACACCGGTCANTGCCGGGCTGCCCATCATGTAAGCTCCAAGCTTCTTGTTGTAGCAGAGTTCAAGTTTTCTAGGTCATTTNTCATAACGAATGAAAACCTCGGAATCCTAAAGCGAGTTAGGGCTTAGGTTGTACAACAGGATTGTACAAATGCCTAAAAGATGTGTTTGAGGATTT